>VDFB02179234.1:108279822-108523170 GCA_007258455.2 Sequoia sempervirens
TGGACACCGTGAGGCCCATAGACTCCGAACACCATCTGAACTTATCAATGCTGCAACATTTGTCAAAGTATCAACCTTCTCCAACTTCACCTTTCCATCTTCCACCATATCACAAACAAAATGAAATTGAACATCAATGTGCTTTGTTTTGGCATGAAAAGTAGGATTCTTTGTTAAGCAAATGGCACTCTGACTATCACAATAGATAGTAATCTGTCTTGCATCAAAACCAATATCAAAACACAATCTCTTAAGCCAAATGGCTTCCTTGCAAGCATGAGTAGCTGCCATATACTCTGCATCTGTAGTGGACAAAGCAACTATAGCTTGCTGCTTACTCATCCAACCGATAGCTATCATGCTAAATCTCTCCAACACTGTTTTAGGTTTAGGTTTAGTTTGAAGGGGTATGGGGGTCCTTGTGGGCCCACCCATCCCTTTTTTTCCCTCAAAATTATGTTCTTTATAAAAAAAAGTCCCCCAAAATTGCCTAGGTTGTAGAGGATGGTGAGTCATCCCTTGTTGTACCTTGGAATTTTTTTGGCATCTTGGTTGCATTTCCTAAAATTTGCAAAAAATGGGATGGGGTGAGGGTGTTTCCTACTTGTCCTTGTGTCCCCAAAATGTCCCCTATATGGGATAGAGTTATTTGGGGAAGGGGACACATCGTTGGAGAGCATAGTTATTAATGTCAACCAATAAGGTCGGTCATTGTAAAACAGATTTCTTTTCCACAATTTTATCATAATTATTAATATCAACCTATAAGGTTCTCCTAAGCAGACTTGCTCATTAATTCAGTGCAAATCTTCTCATTAATGTTATATAGCAACCATTAAAGTAGAATTTGCAAGTCTTTTGCAAACCTACAACTCCAAATACCTTGTCATATGAAATGAGTCCAAATGGACCAAATTGGTTAGACTTGCCTAGTCTTTGTAGACATTGAAGGACTCATCGAAACCTTGGACAACATTGATAGATATAAAAGGAGTTACGTTGAAGGACTCATTAAAACGTAGGTAAGACTTGGACAACATTGATAGATATAAAAGGAGCTACGTTGAAGGACTCATTGAAAACTAGGTAAGACTTGGACAACATTGATAGATACAAAAGGAGTTTTATTAGGGATCCTTGCCAAACAAAAGAAAAAAGCTTGAATGATTATAGTAGTGTCCTTAGGGGTTGCAGCCCATACATTTGGTCATTGACTACAAGAATCTAATAAACCTATTATATAATACTATACAAATAATTCACAAAGAGTGGCCAAAGAATACCATAATTAGTTACAATCTATAATTATTGGCACACCAACAAAGCATATGGTATAACTCGAAGTGGCAACAGAGGAGGGGTCAGCACCACTAGTAGTGGCTACCACTAGAGATCCATTAATGGCATTAGATGCCATCATCACATTGTGATTGCTCCTTTCTATCTTGCCTTGTCCACAATCCCTTCCACACTGCCATATCATCACCCTTGACCAACATGTATATCGGAATATCCATTTGAGTGATGGGGATGTTTCTTCTCTCAATCTCTGTCATGAAGCTTAATTTTGTTTTTTTTGTAACTTGTTCTAAACTTCTACATTGTTGTTCTAAAGAAACAACACCTCAAAAGAAACAACAATTCAAAAGTTCTAATAAAACAAATATTATTCTCAATAGAATAGGCAAAAATGGAAAAAATTCCCTTTGAATGTGAACAATTAACATAGCAGCCACAATAACGGATTACTCCTTACTAATTCAATGTGATTTCAACTTACAATCAATTTGAGCTTTACCAGATCTTTTGGAACAGATGTAACAATTATTATTATCAAATAATGAATAGATTAACAATGGGCGCTAAAGGAGCCACACAAATTTACAAACCCTAGATACTAAGGAAGTCGCCTATCACCCAACAAATAGGCGTTGTAGAAGCTGCCAAAACAACAGGTTATTGAAGCTCAAATGCAATCCTTGTTTGGAATTGCACAATGTTGGATAAGGGGTTTTTGTCCACTAACCAGCTGTGGAAATTAGGGGGTTTCCATCCTCCAATCTCCAGTGATAAACAAATAGGATGTCCAATTTGTGTGAGGGAATGAATTCATAAAATGAGGATATCATCGCTGATCTTTGACTTAGGCTTTAACTTCTAGCTCCGAGTAGCTTCCTTAGGCTTGGAAGATTTTACTTTGTTGTTCATGCCTTGAGGAATGACATAGATAATGCCATCATCATTTTGGCTTTGTCAGTTCTTATGATGCACTTGGTTACCTTTGGAGGCTCCATTGAAGTTAAGCTTCCAGCTCAATGGTTTGAGAGGTTACCATCTAAACCTTTGTGTACCAACCTTGAATTCTTTTTTCCCATTAATTGGGGTTGTCTTATTATCAGGCCTGCCTTCTATGTGCTAGTAGTTGGCAATCCCTTTCCTTTAGCCTGAGATGGAATGCATTTATAAATAGAAATTTGATTTTTATTGCACAATATACCTAGTAACCATTGATCTTGGAATATCTTTATATTTTGTTCCAACCAAATGTTCCAAAGGATGAGAGAGCAGAGGCCTTTCCGTAGGATCTCAAGATGAGTTTTCTTTCATAAATTTCACCGTGATTTGATCAGTTGTTGAATGGAAGCAAGCTTTGCCTAGAGTAAGTCCAACATGGGGTTATCACTAGCCAAGTATGGTGTTGCCTAGAATGAATCTCTTGGGAGAGATACAAGGGAGAAAAAGCACCTTGCTGAACCTGTTGTTTAGCATTTTGTTGAAACATGGGATTGATCTTTAGGTGTGGGACCCTTGCGATGAAGATCAGACCTCCAGAGAAGGTTGGCTTCCTCTCTTAATCTAGATGCTAGAGTGTTGGGCAAACACAACACTACATAAACCTACATCTAAACTTATTTCTACCAATTCTCCAAGGAAAAGGGTAAGAAGGAATGCATAAAAGGGAAAGGGTGGTGATGCACCTAGATTAAAATGAGTTTCTTCTTGGCCACTATAGCTTAGGGAATCAATGAAAATTGCCAGTAGAGCTCACATGAACCTCTATTCTATCAACTCCTAGAGCTGTGTATGGAGGTTAGGGTTTGACAAATGCTAAAAGGGAAGAGAAACTTCCATTGTCAACTCCTACAAACAGGTTTAACATGACATACAAACATACCAAATAACAAAATATCATTCAAACACAAAGTAAGTAACGTTCACACGGAGTGCAAGAAGTGAGAAGAGGTGAAAATAACAAATCTTTATTGATCTAGAGGCATGGTGCCTGTTTTACAATTGAAGAGTTGTAGAAAGCTCTCATGGAGAAAACAAAAAAGAAGAAGCCCCCTATAGTAAGGCAACAAATTGCCTTTTATTCCTTGTTGGGCGTAAAGAGACAAGGTAAGTGGTAGAGAGAAACCTTAGCTGTGACCCCTTGTTGAAAGTCTGACAAATCTGCACAAAATCTGACCTATGGCCTGAAAGAACATTCTTGACAACCATGCTATACCTCAACATTGATGAATTTGGCAACAAAGTGCAAAAACCCCCATGAGATCTGCTTGAAAATGCGGCTAGGAATGACCCTTTGACAGAAGGGAAGTCTGCAAATCAATAAATGCTGCATGGCGTGCTGTCCTACCCTTTAAGATCCGTGGAAAAGCATTAAAAATTGATTCTAGGGGCCCTCATGAATTGGATTGGGTAGTTGTAGAGTTGCTAAGCATTGATGGCAAAATTTTGGATGTTCTGGTGCTATTGATTATGGGGGCCCTCATGAATTGGATTGGGTAGTTGTACAAGTTGCTAAGCATTGATGGTGAAATTTTGGATGTTTTGGTGCTATTGTAGGAATTTGGAGTGCAATAGGATTGGTTGTGAGAAGTCTACCTCCAAGCAAATGCGGGTTGGCAAGCTCCATCGGGTTCATATCAAGCCCTCATCACATGGTCTTGGCAGTAAAGAACCTTCTAATTGAACCATGCAAAAGAAACACCTTCATTCACACCTCTCAAATGATATTCGGTTCAGTAAGAAAATATTTTAAATCCACTTGGACTTGAAATTTCCGCAAAAGCAGAAGATGGATAATTATCGGGTCTAAGTAGAAAGTCTATCGATAATGGAAACTTTAAATTGGTTAGGTTCATGTGGAAAATCCTGCAAACATCCACCTACGAAACCTTGGACTTTATCGACACCTTGCGAAATCTCAGATGACAATTGCACCCTTGGACGATGTTTGGTTCACCAAGGAATCCCCACAAATCCACTTGGTTAAGAAATTCCCTCAAAGGTAGAAGATGGATCTTTAATTGCTCCGGGTGAGAAATCCATTGACAATTGGATGTAGAATTTTGGCTCCATTCGCTTGCAAAACCCATAGTTAGATGTTTTAGCTTTATCGACCCCTGCGGTAATTCGGGGCTCATTTGTAATTGTGGGAAAACCATCAACATCCGCACCTATAATTTATATCCGGAATAGCAAGAAATTCCTACAAGAGCCAGATGGAAGTGAAACCTCCGCAAAGATTTGGATGACTACACCTTTCCTGCATTGCAGGAAGAATCATCGGAATCGGATATAAAGTATTAGACTTAAAAAAAGTTCTAGAACACGTGAAAAACTCTACAAATGTCTAGTAGTGGCTTGAAGGGCCGCAATGGGTAGCAATTGGAAGTTTGGCATCTGGTCAAATGCAAATCCCCGCAAAAGTGCCAAAAAGTCTAGGATTTCGCCATCAATGCTTAGTGACTTTTGCAACTACCCAATCTGATCCATGAGGGCCCCCAAAATTGATTTTTAAGGCTTCTCCACGGATCTTTAAGGGCAAGATAGCACACCATGCTGCATTTATTGATTTACAGACTCTCCTTCTATTAGAGGGCCATTCCTAGCCACATTTTGCAATGGATTTCATGGGGGTTTCTGTACTTTGGTGCTGGATTCATCAATGCTGAGGTATGGAATGGGTGTCAGGAATGTTCTTTTAGGCCATAAATTGGATTTTCGTGCAAATTTGTTAGACTTTTGTTAGGGACTTGCGACTAAGGTTTCTCTCTGCCACTTACCCTATCTCTTCAAGCCCAACAAGGAATAAAAGGCAGTTCATTGCCTTATTGTATGGGGCTTCTTCTTTTTTGTTTTCTTCATGAGAACTTTGCATTTTTGCAACTCTTCTTTTGTAAAGCAGGCTTCATGCCTTTGGATTAAAAAAGATTGCCATTTTCACCTCTTCTCACTTCTTGTACTTTGTGTGCATGTTACTTACCTTTGTGTTTGAATGATATTTTGTTATTTTCTATGTTTGTATGTTGTGTTAAAACTATTTGCAGGAGCTGACTGTGGATGTTTCTCTTCCCTTTTAGCACTTGTCAAACCCTAACCTCCATACACACCTTTGGGAGCTGATAGAATAGAGGCTCGTGTGAGTTCTGTTGGCAATTTTCATTGATTCCTTGAGCTGTAGTGGGCAGGAAGAAACTCATTTTAATCTAGGTGCATCACCACCCTTTCCCTTTCATGCATTCCTTCTTACCCATTCCCCTGGAGAATTAGTAGAAATAAGTTTAGTTGTAGGTTTATGTAGTGCTGGGTTAGTCCAATACTTTGGCATCTAGATTAGAGAGGAAGCCGGCCTTCTCCAAAGGTTTGATCTTCATCACAAGGGTCCCACACTTGAAGATCAATCCCATGTTTCAATAGAATGCTAAACAACACGTTCACTAGGGTGTGATTCTAATTGACAACATTTACTTTAAGAAATCTATTCCAGAGCTATGGGGAGTCAACATAGATCTTCCAATCAAGTTGGACTCCTAATGTATCATTTTGGTGGCTGGATGCTTCATTCTAGAACTTTTGGCTCTAAATAAGCATACTATATCTCAGATTGTTAGGGGGAACCTTTGGGTCTCCGATGTCCTCTGCAATAATTTTTTTTAAGATGCTTGTGAAGTGTTTTTTTAAATCCTTTTAATTGCTGTTATGACCAAGAATGTGTTTATCTTGCAGAACTAGTTTTATTGTTGTGTCTTCTGGCGATTTGCCTTTCCAGGGAGTAACCATTTTGAGGAGGCTATTCAAGAGGTTGCTCCATAGTTACTTTCTAGTGGCACCTATGAACAAGGGGACCTTTAAGTATTTGCTTGATGGGTGACTGATTTTTAAGCTTAGTAGGGATTGTAGGAGGGGAGAGGAGGCAGATGAGAGGAGTTGGAATAAGGTTTTCAAAGACCATAGAAGGATATGTAGGGAAAGGGATTCCAAAACACTGGTAAGGAGCATGAGATTCCTTTTTTCTTGAGATAATTTTCCCTGTTTTACATTTTTTTGAGATTTGTTGCAGACCTTGGTTAAATGGTCAAGTTTAAGGCACTGGTAAACATCTGAAGGGAAATTTTTATAATCCAGCAATTGACGTCAAAAATGTAGTTTTGAACTTAGGACGGTAGGTGGAAGGGGTTTAGAAAGGTCCAATTGGACATAGATGTGAGTATAGTTGAAGAAAATTTTGTTCTAGTGACATTGTCCAAGTATAGGAAAGTACCAATCCTTGATCTTATTTTTTCCAGAACATCTGGGTGCCAATAAACCAGAAGCAGCCTATAGAGGCAGATCATACAATGAAAGGCAATGGTTGAGGGAGGGACGGAAATAAGGGTTGTGTGGTTGGAGATTTAGGTTAGTGTTTCTTATAGGTCATGAATCTTCATTATAGATTGTGTCTTGTTGAAGATGAGGATTGAACCACATTGAGAAGTGTCCTTGGGGAAGAAAATGAAATCCCTTCAAACCTATATTTCCCCAATTTTCTTCAACCCACTTCTGAGCTGGTTGAGTATTGGACTATATATGCTTGAATCACTTGATGAAGATTGATTTTGAAAACATTTTAAAATCGTCATCAAGCTGTTTATCTTTAATATCCAAAGATAGAGGCGAGTGTTTTTCCTTAAGGGTTGTCCAGATTTGATAATAAGGCTTATTTTTTTCTGTTTTGATGATGAAGGAATTAGAATGAGTCTGTTTGTTGAGGTCATTGTTATGAGTGTCTTACTTTGAATGATCTCCTGCTGTAGCCGGGAGGAGATTCCGTAGATGGGCATGAGTTTATGCTTAGACTAGAGTCAATTTTGATACAGTTTTTCCTAGTGGGGACTTTGCTTTATTGGTTTATTTGATGATTAGTCCTCATCACTCTTCTATTTCTGTTGCTCCTTCTGCTCTGCTCTGCATTGCTATGATTCAAAGTTTCTTCCCTGCTCCCATTTGCTTGTTGCAGCTTCTGCATTTTTTCCTCAGTCAGCATTTAAAGTGAAAAAAGCAGTCATCCAAAACACAAATTTTTCTTTTCTTTTTTCTGGACTGGTCAACATGTAGAGATGAGTATTCCATATAACAAAACTGATTCTTCACCATGAATGCCAATTTTTTAATTTTGTTTTTACCAGTGGGAAAGGATTTTCATTTGCAGATTTCACTTTAGATTTTTTTTAGAAATTTGCTTGGTGGTGAGGGTGAAACTACTTTTTTGTGAAAATTCTCATATTTTATGATTCTTCAATTTGAGGAGTTTTGTCGAGTCTTGTTTTTAATCCCAATTGGAGACTGAATCAGCATGGTGTATGAGTCTTGTTGAGTGAGTCATATCTGAGTTTGGCTCCTATGGTAGTTGGTAATAGTTATTGAAATCTCCTTGATCACAATTACATAGTGGGACAATTATTGGTGGGTACAATGACTTGAACTAAGATGGGCTCCCTTTGGTGTTGAGAAATACTCCTCTAGCATACAGGTGTTAACCTTCTGTAATTAAAGTGAGTTTTATACATAGCAAAAGTATATTGATGGATGGTGAAAGAGTACATTTTTGCATGTTGTAGGATCCACAAATATTACATAATATTGAGTTTTTGACTTTAATTCATAATATTTTATCCTTTTTCATTATCCTTCATTTTGACTTGTTTGTAATATAATAAATTGATCAAAAAACATTACAATATGATTTTTGATACAATGAGGAGACATCACATATTCCCCTCTGATGACAATTGCTTAAGATCCAGTCTAAACTTGATATATGCCCCTCTTTAGTTGAGCAAGAATAGAGTACATTATTCTTTATACAATCTGTTAAGTTCAACCAGTTGGCAACAAAAAAGATGGAGGAGTTTGTGCATGTATACTCTTAACTTGCGCCTTATATCAGACAAGTAGGTAGAATACAAGGGGAAAGAAGACATTCAGAAGTAGAGCTCAAGCATTTCAATTTAGTCGACATATATTTAATTTAAATATTTGATTAATTAAATATTTAATATAGTTAATTATGACATATAATTATGTATTAACTGTATTAAATAATAATTATTAAACAATTTATCTATTGAATAAATTAATATATTAAATAATTATTTTAATATAATTATATTAAAATTAAAATTAAACATAATATTAATAATATTATTATATTTTATTTGCATTGCTATCCACTTGCCATCCCCATATTATTAATAACATACTTCTTGTGACTAACCTAAAGTTTTCAGTTAGGTCTATCTCTCCTAATCTCCATGCCTAAAATAAACTTAGCTGCTCCCAAATCTTTCATATCAAACTATAAAGAAAGCTCTTATTTAAGAGCCCTAATCATATCCTTACTCTTGTTAAAGAACATGTCATCAACATACAAATAAACAAATGCCACATAGTGGCTAGTACTTGCCTTTATAGTATTGTAATTATAGGTTTGTAGGTCTGAAAAAAGTTAAATGTAAGTTTTATTAATGTGAATAAAAATAAATGTAAGTTTTGTTAATTATCTCATAGGCTATATATAGTGTGAGAGTTGAGTCCAAAACAAGTCTCACGCCTGCAAACCACTATTGAGTCATAGAAAACGAATTTCAATTGCCATTTAATAGTAAACCAGCAGCTGGTAAAAGCCTCCAAAATCTCACTTATTACATAAAAGCCTGGCAAATATTGATTTGACAATTGGATGGGAACATTTATTTTCATTTGCAGCGTTTTTTGTCAATTTGGTGGCAACTTTTGTTTTTGTTTTTTTTTATTTGCATTGCTTTATGTTTTAAATGTATGCAAATATTTCATAATCAGATAATACTTAATTTTTTAAGGAAAAAATGTATATTTGTCTAAGTTTATTTCATTCCATTATTTAGCACTTATTATTAATTGTTTAATCCATGCACAAACACATACTCTCTAACATATTAACATACATATAGTTTTTTATTGGCATAATCTTGAACCTCCTTTAGGTGCAAGTGCTAGTTATAGTATTTTAGTTTTGTTTATTAGTTCTTTGCATGACCTAACCCTAACCCTAACTCACATCCTAACCCTAACCTTATCCCTATCCCTTACCCTAACGCTAACCCTAACCCTAACCCTAATCCTAAACCATTATCCTAACCCTAAACCTATCTCTAACCCTAACAATAGTCATAACATTAACCATAACTATAAACCCTAAATTGTTAACCATAATTGTAACCCTAACCTTGCCCTAACCCTAACCATAAACTATAATCCTAACCCTAACCCTAACCACATCTCTAACTATAATAGAAAACCCTAATCCCATCTCTAATCTAAACCATAATTGTAACTCTAAACCTAACCCTAAACCCTAAACCCTAATCTAACCCCAATCCTAACTTTGTTTCTCCTAACCCTAACCCTAACTCTAAACCTAACCCTAACCCTAACACAAACAATAAACTCTAAACCATAATCTTAATCCTAACTCACCGTAATATAAAATAAAAATATTTAAATATCTAATCTAGAAATATTAAAATCTTCTAAAAATTGTTTGTATTAATTTACTTTAAATATTGAAAAAATTCTTAAATATATTTATATTATTAATATGAAAAAATTCTTAATATATTTATATTATTAATATTATTATTATTATTATTTTAATATTATATTGTTATTATATTGTTCTTATTATTTTTATATTTACAATAATATTTTTATATTAAATTATTGCTATTATTCTATTGTTAATATTAATATTATAATATTATAATTACTAAAATATTATTCTTTTATTATTATAATTAATTTGATTTTGTGTTCCATATTTAAATATTAATTTAATCACTAACTTTTAAATAAATTATATATTTAATAAATGTTATATTACTAATTTTTATATATTAAATTGATTTTATTAATTAAATAAATATAATATATATTAAAAATAAATAAAAGTTAAATCTATTACATGCTACAGTGATTTTTTTGGGCATTTTTAATTTTTGTTTTTGGTTTTTCAAAATTGTGTTGTGGTGATTGTTCCCATATATTAACATTTATTATTTTATTATATAATTTGTTAGTTATATTATATAATATATTTACATTAATTATATTGTTGTAATAAAATTTAATTGTTTATATTGTATAATTTAAAATACACTAAAATTTATTTTATGTGATTAGCTTATGATTGTATTATTATATTAAATTTATATTTTTATAGAGTTATTACTATGTTCCACGGCTTGTTGGGGACGGGGACGGGGGGACGCGTTTCCGGGATGTTTCCTAAGGGGCAATTTTTAGGGGACAGCAGGGGACGGTGACATACAAAATACATATATATATATATATATGATTTTTTCAAAATTTATTAATATATTAGAGAGAGAGAGGGGGAAAGAGAGATAGATATGTCAATAAATTAATAATTGATAACAACAATATCAATATGTAAGTAAATCGTGAGAGTAGTACTATAACAGCATAAGAAATGTCATTAAAGCATTATAAAATTTATCACAGCAGTATCAAACATCAATAAAACCATGGTCTATCAGTATGAAATATCCAAATGTCTCAAACATGTATCCAGAAGTCTCAAAGTTCAAACATGAAAATCAAAATATTAAATACAACAGTCTATGAAATTAAGCCTCATTCAGGCTATGAATATCCTCTGGCAAGAGTGGAACTAAAAGATTTAATATTTAGTCTTTTTTAGACTTTAGCCCAAACAATTAAAACATTAAACAGTTGGTGGGCCCCGCGCGAAGGAACTAAACCTTTAAAAAATCATTTTTTAATTGTTTTTTAATATATTTTGACTTGCAGCCTATAGGGGACGGCTAGCCGTCCCCAATCTGTATTGGGGACGGGGAAATGTCCCCAAAGTGAAGGAAATGTTTCCTGGCATTTTTGATGGATTTTGCATTTTTGGGGACGGCAGGGGGACGTCCCCTTTGCGTCCCCCCGTCCCCAGGACGGCAGGGGACGGGGACGGGGGGTTTTGGGGCAGGGGACGTGTCCCCGTGTAACATAGTATTATTATGATTATTATTATATTATATTATATTATTATGTATCTATATTATTATAAATGCTACAAAATTAAAAATCTAATAATAGAATTTGTATTAATTTTTATAATATTATTATCATTATTATATTATATTATAATATTATGTTTCTATAATATTATTATTTGCACAGTTTTATCATTTTTCCAAAAAAATCTGCCCATAACACCCCAAACTTTTTAGCCAATCCCTTCAAGAGAAATAATTTTTAAAATTTCTAAAGTTAAAACATTTTACATGTTCACTTTAGAAAAATTAAATTTTATTTAAAGAGGATAATTTTTTTAGTTTTTATTTGGATTAAAACCAACTTATTAATAATTAATTAACAAAACTCATTGCAAGTACTACTAATGGTAAATTGATCACCATTCTATTTGAAATTAACATAGTGACTTGACTTAACTCTAATAAAAATCAACTTCAAAACAAATGAATCAAATTTTTGATACCACACTCAAGGGGATTATTTTAGACCATAAGGAGTTTTCTTCATTTTGCAAACCAAGTCCTCCTTACCCCTTAACCACAAAGTTCTTTGGCTGTGTCCTGTAGATCTCCTCCTCCAAGTCCTCATGCAAGAAAGTTGTTTTAACATCAATCTACTCAACCTCAAGGTCAAACATTGTAGCAATAGATAAGGAAAAAATGATAGATGTAAGCTTTGTTATAAGAGAAAAGATCTCCCAAAAATCAACGCCCTCTACTTGAGAATAGCTCTTAGCTACTAATTCTATCTTGTACTTCTTGATCTTGCTATTTGAATTGAACTTCTTGAAAACCCATTTGCAGCCAACATGTTTTCCTATCTTTATGAAGTTTCATCAAGTCCCGTGTATTGTTCTTCTCTAGCACAACCATCTCAACTATGGCCTTTGTCTAGAACTTCCTTGCCTCCTTTCTATAGTCTAGGCTTATCATCATTAGTTAAAAACATAAATACAACAAAAGTTAGGTGGGCTATACCTTTTTGGTTACTTTCTCTACCAAGTAGATCTCCTCACAAGTGGTGTGTGAGATTGTTTTTCTTTTGAATCATTTGATCTGATTCACTCTTTGAACTATCCTCCTCATCAAGTCCTTTTTGGACCTTTGGCTCAACCTTAGGTGCAGTCTCCTTGATCTTTGGCTTCTATTGCACCAATATCTTTTCAACTTTAGGTTGCGAAGGCTTAGGAGAAGATCTGATCTCCCTAAAGATCACATCTCGATTGTACATTGTCTTTCTAGTCTTAGGATTCCACAGTTCGTACCCTTTCACATCATCATTATACTTGATGAAGATACATTTTTTTCTTTGAATTCCATCTTGGATCTCTTATCTTTAGACACATGTACATATGCCTCACAAATGAAAATCTTGATAGGCTGTAATAAAGGCTTCTTTCTTGACCAAGCCTCCTTAGGGATATTATCTACAAGAGTTAATATAGGAGATTTGTTAATCAAATAGCAAGCTATGCTCATAGATTCTAAGAATTTTGGATTCAAACTCACTCCACTAAGCATACTCCTAGCTCTCTCCATCAACGTTCTATTCATTCTATTTACAATTCCATTTTGTTGGAGGGTGTATGTAACCTCATGATCCCATGTTCCTTGCAAAAACTATTGAATTCTATTGAACATAACTCCTCACCATCATTCATCCACAATATCTTGATCTTTTTCTTTTGTTTGGCTCTCAATAAGAGCATTGAACTCTTTAAGTTTCAAGAAGACCTTTGATTTATGCTTGAAGGATAGCTGTGTTTTATTGGGGAAGTCACCAATATAAAAAACAATACAAGGATTTTCTTAGTGTAGCTGCATCCTTGAACCAAGTACATTAGTATGATTTAAATCTCAAATCCCTATAAATTTGATAGAGCTTGAATAAAATTGAACATAAATTTGCTTTCCATATACACAATGCTCATGAAAGCCAAAATCAAAGGAACAATCTATTGAATCCTAGTTTCATAGGCCTTAGAAATCACAAAGTTGGCCAAGTTTTGCCCCCTTCTGTGCATTTGCCCTTTTTCTCAATCATAGATAATGGATTTGAGAAACATCTGATGGACCCCTTCCCTTTGTCAATTTTGTCTAGTGATGCTCAATTAGTGTGATTTTGTCTTTAGTCTTTAGAGAACTTGCTTGTGGTGTGTTCTTGTGGTCAAATTTTCCCATGTGTTTGGATGGCCATGTGTTTGTTATTCCTCTATGGGTTCCTAGACCTTCATGGAACTTGTGCACTTTTGCATTAGGTCTTGGGGTTCCAAGTTCCCACGAAACCTTGATCCCAATGCTCTTTGTGCTCTCCCCTTGTGTTTCCCCAAGCCATGGGCCCGCAAATAGACTCGAGACCAAGGAATTGTCTCAAGGTTCTCAATCCCTATGGGGCCTTAGTCCCCACTTTTCATCTTGTCTTGGAGTTCCAAAACTCTTGGGAACCTTGGGACCCTTGATCCCTACCTTAGCGTTCCTTGTCCCCTGAAGCTCGAACCTTCAAGAGGTCTTTGGGCCTTGGCACCATGTCCTAGGTTCCAAGTCTAACTTGATTTGTGCAATTCCCTTTGCCTTGACTTTGGTTCTTGTAGCTTCCCATTTCGTGCCTCCTATCCTAACCTGACTCTAGCTCTCCTTTTGAGTTCCTCATTAGGACTTGAGCTTGCAGGTGAACTTTGGACCTTGGCACCAAGTCCTTGGTGCTAGGTCCATCCCACACCTTGGTTCTCAATCCTCTCCCTTCCTTGGTTCTTGTTCCCTATTTCCTCCTCAAGTTTGAACTCTAGTCTCCTTTGTTCCCTTGGAACCTCAGACCTCCAGGGAAACCTTGCACCTTCAATCTATCCACAAGTCCCAAGTCCATTTGGATTCCTGATCCTGTAGACTCTCCTCTACCTAACTTCCTAGGTCCATGGTCCCTCCCATGACCCAACCCCACACTCTTCTCCTATTCTTGTCCCCTTTGAATCTCGGTTCCTTCCTAGATCTCAGTCCCTACAACATTGCTTATCCCTGCACTGGTTCCAGTTCTATCCCAAAAACAATCCTCTCCTCAGTCCCATGACCCATTTCTTCCCCTATCCTCTCTTCTTGGGTCCACAATCTTTCTTCGTACTTGATTCCTAGTCTTTTTTAGCACCAGTCTTTAGCTGCCTTTTGGACCCAAATTCCCATTAGGTACTTGAATTTCTTGATTTCATTCCAAGGTCCCTCCTGTTGTTGTTTTAATTAGAAATGCAAATTAACAGAAAATTCAACACAGTTAACAAAGAACACAAAATTTATTCTGGGAAAACCCTCATCGAAGGAGAAAAACCCAGCCAAAATATCTCTCTTATATATTGAATTTAAAGGAGCAGAAATCTGCTTACAATCTTGGTCACACACAAGGCCAATATAATGCAATAAAGAATTGCACCTCACTTAGATGCAAATACACAATTATATGATCTCTCCTTAATGTCGATCTGCTTTATGCAATAATATGATTTGCTGTAGATGCACAAACTCCTTGATAAGTGCGAATGTCTCTTTTGGAATAAAATCGATGATCAAATGAATGAGCATCTCCTTCCATATATACAAAGTAAGGTGCCTCTTCACAAGCAAGGCGACTCTTTACAAGGGTCGCCCTCATTCAAGAACCAAGGTGACTTTTCATCTTGGGTCGGCCTTTAAAATAATATTTATATATCATTTATTATTTCAATTTTGAGAGAAGGATATCTCCTGTAGCTAAAACATCAACACTCCCTCTTAGTTGGGTAGGTATCCTTCCAGATATCCATGTCATGGAGTCTCTCAACATGACATCCAGAATGGCTACACCCATTTGAGAAAAAGTTCATCATGGAGTCTCTCAACGTGATATTGTCATGGAGTCACTCAACATGACGTCCACCATGGCTACTCCCATGTGTGGAAAGAAACATATGCACAAGTGTCCATCATGGAGTCTCTCAACATGATGTTGTCATGGAGTCTCTCAACATGACATCCACCATGGCTACTCTCCCATGTGTGGAAAAACACAAGTACAAAGGGTTCATCACAGAGTCTCTCAACGTGATGTCGTCATGGAGTCTCAACATGACGTCCACCATGGCTACTCTTATGTGTGGAAAGAACCACATCTTCGTCTCAGAGATGGACAAGGGCTCGCACCTCATATTTCTCCCTCTCAGAAAATATACACTAACAAGGGCTTTCACCTCATACTTCTTCGTCACAGAGAAATATACACTAACAAGGGCTTTCACTTCATACTTCTCCGTCATAGAGAAATATACATTACAACAGATCTTCATGATGATGTGACTTCCTCTGAAGCTCCAAGTACTTGCATCAACCTCCTGACCTCCTTGTCTAAGGTTTCCTCTGATGAATTGTTAGACTCCCTCTGAATGTTAATTCCTCCTCTTCGAAGAAACGTCTCCAGTTATGTGCCACCAATTCAGTCCCATGGCAGCTAGTTGTGTCTTCATGTTTGTTCATTTCTTCAGCCTGCGTGTCTTCCTCATAGGATGCAACAAGCTCTCCCTCCCTTGAATTCCTTATGCAATCTCTCATCATCCTTTTGCTCCTTGATCCGTCATGGAAGCATTTTAGAGAGATTAAATAATAGTTCAAAACTATCCCAAAGAGAAATATCAATGCTAGAAGCATACATGATTCACTATTCCCAATGTTATTGCATGAATTATTATTAACTATAAAATTCATGATCATTATTCAAACGTAAAATACTTATCTCTTTATGTTGGTCAATAGATGTAGTCAGGTGCTTGTCTTGTAGTCTCTTCTCAGCTATTAAATGTAA
The DNA here is from genome assembly GCA_007258455.2 of Sequoia sempervirens. Taxonomy (NCBI): domain Eukaryota; kingdom Viridiplantae; phylum Streptophyta; class Pinopsida; order Cupressales; family Cupressaceae; genus Sequoia; species Sequoia sempervirens. The sequence continues at coordinate 108,296,011 of VDFB02179234.1, forward strand.
ATGATAGAGTTCCCTGAAATCTATGAAGCCTCAAATGTATACACCATAGGTAAATTTCCAAACTTTACACCAATGCACAAAAGCTCATATGACTTGAAGAATGAACACTGTTTTTCAGACTTGCGCATTCCATTAAACTCATATCCCATACGACACAAGAATGAGAGGAGATAACATAGAACCTACACACTGTCTTCAGCAAGAACCAAAACATAACTCCATTACAGCCTGCACAGATCTTCAGAACAATGTCAAGAAACCAAAGTACCATCACATCCACTCACACCAATTGCAGCTCGTGATTTTCCATATGCAACCACACCATAGTCATATACTTCTAGATTTGTTCTCACAATGATATCTAAACCCAACTTGCTACCTTCAGACGCAATTCCTCCTAATATCTCTATATTGTTTTGTTGCTCCAATATTATAACAATAATCTATCACAGCTGAAGCTTCAAATATCAAACTCCTTGAAAGCACCTGAAGCTTAAAAATAAAATCAAATTCCTCCACACCTGGAAGTGATCTTAAATCTGCAATTGCTTCTGATCGAATTTCCCCTGAACTCGCTCTGATACCATGTTGTTTTAATCAGAAATGCAAATTAATAGAAAATTCAACACAGTGAACAAAGAACACAAAATTTATCCTGGGAAAACCCTCCTTCTCGAGGGAGAAAAGCCCAGCCAAAATATCTCTCTTATATATTGAATTTAAAGGAGCAGAAATCTGCTTACAATCTTGGCCACACACAAGGCCAATATAATGCAATAAAGAATTGCACTTCACTTAGATGCAAATACACAATTATATGATCTCTCCTTAATGTCGATCTGCTTTATGCAATAATATGATCTGCTGTAGATGCACGAACTCCTTGATAAGTGCGAATGTCTCTTTTGGAATAAAATCGATGATCAAATGAATGAGCATCTCCTTCCATATATACAAAGTAAGGTGCCTCTTCACAAGCAAGGCGACTCTTCATGAGGGTCAACCTCATTCAAGAACCAAGGCGACTTTTCATCTTGGGTCGGCCTTTAAAATAATATTTATATATCATTTATTATTTCAATTTTGAGAGAAGGATATCTCCCGCAGCTAAAACATCAACACCTCCTAGACCTGGAATCCTATTTAAGGTCTATTTCGACCCAAAAACCCTTGACAATTAGTATCACCTACCCCCACATCTCATCCATCATGCCTTAATGCTTGGATTTGACCCTTCAACCTCTTGTTCATCCTTCTCGCCTATAATCTATGGCTTAATCTCACAGGTGCAATTTCAAATGAGGATTTGTTTCAAACAATGAGGGTATCCATGCCACCGTTTAATGGGGCAATTGGTGTTCTTCCTGCCTAGATCCACGCGCATGGATCTATGTTGTTCATTTTGAAGGTGCCATGAACTTGCACCCTTCCCCAGCCCAACCCCACACACTAGATCTGTGACTTCTTCCTCTCAAAGCTCTTGTGAATTGCTGGGTGCATTAAGCAAAAAATTATAAATAGAAGTTCCTTCACACAAAAAGGTTGGTCATTTTTGTTTCCACAAATGCTTGCACGTGCCTCTAGGGTTTCAACCCATGCCAGTGCAGTTTATTTTTGGAGCAACATACTTGATTCAATCACTAGGAGTTTAAATTGTGTAAGTGTTATTTGAATGAAGAGTCTCCATGATAGTTTGTATATTTTTAGAGGAATCCCTTAGTCATAGCTAGGGTTCTTTTGCTGGCACTAGTGTAATATGAGATTTGATGAATGTGACAACATTCTAATGCATTGCAAGCCTTGTGATGATCTCTTCCATAGTATACATGAATTCATGCAGTTTTGTGATGTATTGTTAAGCATGCTTTGTTATTGATATCACATATTTGGTTTTAGTTTTCTTTTCTTTTGATAGACTGTGACTCTGTTGCCCAATGGATAGGCACCAGTCAGAGAAACTGATGATTCAATCACATGCTTAAATTGAACAAAACATTTAACCAATAGCTGAGGAATAACAAGTAGATTTTTGTGCAACTCATGACTCATTGTTACATCTAGGGAACATCTGAAGTAAACCTTGAAATTTCCATCCTAAGAGAGTCATGTTTTGCATATGTTTTATCAGCTATATAAGAGGTTAATTGTGTAGTTGGTTAGTTTTAACCTAGTGATAGTATTTGGGGTTAAACTTACTTTGAATTCAGTTGCAAACTTTACACCTTGCAACATCTTTCAGAACCTTCAATCCTATTTAGGATACCTCGAGGAACACCTTCTTGGGTTTAAGTTGAGTCTGAAGCGTAGGAGAGCTTATCCACTCTCACTAATTTACCTTTTACCCTCCTTAATTTGTTGACGAGCCTTTGTTTTGTCCTCTTGATGACACCCCCTAGCCTTGAAGGCAAAATAATTTTCTAAGATTGTGGAGTAGTGGTTTTGGGACACAACACAATCAATTAGCCCCTTTTAATTTTTTATATTTTAAAGCCCTAAGACTTTTCTAACCAATGTGGCTCATACGCTCATGCCACAACATGGTCTTCTCAAAAGGAATCTTTTGATTTTTAGAAACATAAACCTTAGGATAGTTGCATTCAATGGTGTTCATATCCAAACATAATAGAGTTCTAGAATGAACTCCCTTTGCAAAAACCATGTCTCCTTGCGCCATCTTGCAACCATCTTTGTTGAAGTCTACATGCACACCCAAATCATTCATCTTGCTCATGCAAAATAGGTTCTTTACTAAACTCAAGTTGTGTAGAACAATATAGAGGGATTTGGTCCTCTTATCTATGAAGGCAAACATGACTTTGCCATTACCAACAATATTGAGAGAAGAATTATCTCCCAAGTAGACACTTCCACCATCATAGTTTCATACTCAACAAACCACTCCCTATGGGGAGTCTTGTGGAAAGATGCACCAAAGCCAATCAACCATGCATTAATAGATGTATTTGTAGCAAGGGCTGCAACAAATGAATCACTAATGTCATCGTGAAAGGCTGAATCATCCTCAAAATACTTCTTACCTTTCTTTGTAGTCCTCAATGTGGCTGGTCTTGCCACATTTTCAACATTTGGCCTTGGATCTTCTAGGAGACTTCAATCTCCCTTTAGATCTAGATTGTTTGTTTTTCTTCTTGCCTTTTCCCTTGTCCTTGGAACAACCTTTGATCGTCAAAGCATCTTTGGGAGGTTTTGAAGTATTCTAGCTCATCTCCTTTGATGTTAATGCACCCACCACCTCACTAAGCTTTAGCTTTGAGAAGGTGCTAGTGATTGCCAAAACTAGGTTGTTCCATGCATAGTAGAGTACTTGACAAAGCTCAACAACTTTAAAAAGTACTTAATTTTCTTCAAAAACTCATTTTTTGCAAAATTCAATTACAAGATGTATCACATGAGTCTAAACAACCACGAGGAAGTGTTTTCTATTATATTTGATTCTTGAATGCAAATGAAGTACAAAATCACATCATGATGTGGTGCCAGATAGAATAGCTAACTAATAACTATAATGAATTTATGATTGTCTTTGAGAATCATCATCATAAATTGGATATCTAGGCAAGTAAAAATTTACAAGTTTTTACAATTTCCTCTTCCTCATTCTAATGAAAATTGGGCAATAGAGGGTCTAGTCCTCTTATTCAGTTGTGGCTCCCCACTTGGCCTAAAAGACTGTGCCTCTGGCTCCACCCCACTGCTAGATGGCAATGACGACTCCTTTGACACATCTTATTGTAAGGAGACAAACCTTGATTTTGTTTATTAGAATGAAATGTCAGTTTAGAAGTAATCTGGAACTCACACACAATCAATGACAATCACATAGCAATTGATGGAAGAACCCAGATTGTATTTAGAACTATCAGATAATGGACATAATCTTGATGTAACTACTCAACACGGGTTTGGTACAACAACAGTTAAAGATCTGGAGCTGATGTGAACCTCCCGATATCAATTATGCATAATAACAGACAATGCACTCAGGACATAACAATAACTTATGAGCAAAATACTATACTCAGGGATAGATACTCGACAGCTATAAGATTGCACAAATTATCCAAAGAGTGTGAAATACATCTGATAGTGAACCGGATTTGCAAACATACTCCTCTAGCGTTGACAGTCCATGTCAACCAGTCTTAAGACTCACAAAATGTCGATTACCAATATTGAATGAGAATAATGTGCAGTGAATGACAAGCCTGATCCAATAATCCATAGATGGCAGGTTAGCAATGGTTTTTACAATGACGATTCAATGCCTTGCGTAGAATGATAAGGGATTGCCGACTATGCTCAAAACGCCGTGACGCCAAGTGCGATGAGAATAATCAACAATGCGCATGAGTCCCTTACTGATAGTATCAGCTCAGTCTTGCGGAATTGTTGATGTGAAGTCGTCGCTGGGTTGATGCTGCACCTGATACATACAGACGCCTTTAGTGATGGTCAGTAGAGAATGCCTGATGACGAGAGGTGCTCACAAGACTCCAGCTCCAGGATTGCTATGATATCTCCAAGACGATGACCAAACTACGATGGTGGATATTATGGTAGCTTCGACAGTCAAAGTGCAGACAGAGCCTGGGCTTGGCCGAAACGGATAGTCGTTCGCCCCACCAGTCCAGTACTTGTAAGCGGAGGATATTAAATCAAATCAGAATATTGCAGAGTATAAGCGAGTTCACGATTTCCCAGGTCGAGGTGGTTGTCTCACCTGGTCGTGGGCTCACAGAGGTTTTCGTCCTCGTCAGAAACAAGAAGCTACGCTCCAAATCCAAATCATGATGCCCTCCATGATGACTCGAGCTAGTATAAATACTGGATTAAGATCGCCTTCCTGAGTGGGTCGGCCACAATCTTAAATTTCAATATTATTTTTAATAATTTAAATTTTATATTATTGTTTCATACTTAATATTTAATATTCTTTTTAAATATTTAATTATTATTGAATCTTAGTGTTTAAAAACACTTTGTTCCCTCCAAAGTCGGTTTGAGTTTAACCGGGGTCATGACAGTCCTCCCCGCTTGGATGTTGCTGGCCCTCAAGCAATTTCAGATTCAAATTCTTGAAGGTCTGGGCTCCTGTCTACGTCTTCTCCATTGTCTTGGTCAAAACTTCCTTAGGGCTTGTCTTGGAGAATCCTCAAAGGACGATCTCTTTTCCATTAGCTTTGAATTTCAACTCCAACGTTTGATAGTTTGTCGTGTACTCTCCAAGCGAGTGCAACCATTTCACTCCCAAGACCACATCTGTCTCATCGATGCCAACTATTTAGAAATCATCTCGCATCTTGTGTCCTATGGTCAACTCCATTTGTTGAATCCGGCAATTGCATGGAATAGTGTACCCATCTGCGATTGTCACGTCAAATCCTTCGAAATCTTTTGCCCTTAGGCTCAACTTAGCTACTAGCCCTTCATTGATGAAATTATGGGTGGCCCTACTATCGATTAATATTGTTTCCCTTTGTCCATATAAGTCCTCTCTAATGTGAAGGAATGATATCGAGGTGCTCCGGAAAGTGTTGCAAGAGTGCCCTTGGAATATTCTTCCTCCCATGTCACCCCAAGCTCATCCTTCTTGGTAGTGCCATCGGGTTCACCTTCTTCTTCTTCATCGGGGGCTACCTCAATGTAGTAGATGTGTCCTTTTCCCATACACTTGTGACCCTTTGTCCAACGTTCCTTACAAGTGTAGCACAATCCTTTCCTTTGGAGCTCGTTCCTAGATACGTCCATCTCGTGAGATCGTGGTGGTGGGTTCGTCAGTTGAGGAGTAATCTCGTGGGGTGCCTTCTTTGGCTGTCCTAATGCGCATTCTCGATCATAGGCTTACTCTTCGTGGTGGAGTCCTCAAGGTTCAAGGCCCTTCGAATAGCTTCTTCCAATGATGTCGACTCTAAAGCTCTCACCAAGCCATGGTAAGATTCTGATAGCCCTTCAATGAAGAGGAACATGAGTCTCTTATCGGAAACATCGGGGACCATAACAGCTAGCCTTTGGAATTTTGAAACATAATCATCCACTGTACCAAGCTGCTTGACCCTTTGTCAAATCTTGGAAGTACACCTCCGGATCCTTTCTATCAAACCTCTCCATACGCTTTTGTGTGAAATCAGCATATGTAGTAACAAGATCAAACCCTTGAGTCACAATACCATAGTGCCACCATTCATGAGCTATCCCTTCCAAGTGCAGGATGGTGAATTTGAGCTTCATCTTCAGTCACAGGGCTAAGAGAGAAGTATGTATCGAAATTTTGCACCCATGCACGTGTTGTAACCTTCGCTGAGCCATCCAATGTAGGGAGTTAGAGCTTGTTGACTTTGTATTGAAGATCTTTATTGACTCACTGCAAACGTTGTCTCCCATCCATTCCAAATCATTTCCTAGCATTGTTAAATTGCTCAAAGGGGATCGCTGTTTGAGCGTTAACATCTGGCTTCAAGTAATCTTGCACAATACTACTAAAATCGGGCTGATTCTGTCCTCCTTCATGTGGTGCCTCTGTCCTCTGTAGGAGGATGGGCTGAGAGGGTCTGAGAGTGGATCCATTGGATGTTTTACTGTGATTCCCTCCTCCAGATTGCTCAGAATTGCCTTCATCAGCATTGTTGGGTCTTGATTTGTTGTTGGTGATTGTGTTAGTGAGGGTTTGCATCATCTATACCAGCATTTGATTCACTTGTTTATGTTCTTGCAGGAACGATTTGAACTCTTTACTTAAATTTTCCATCCTTTGCTTACCTCTGCCTCCTATTCCCCTGATGCTGCTCTGAGAAGACACCTCCAACTTCTTCCTCTCTCTTTCTGTTGCCCTCAAATCTCTTTGACTCAATTGCATATATTTTCAGATTGTCCACAGGCTGGCAGGAAAGGTGGCTCTGATACCATTGTAAGGAGCAAACCTTGATTTTGTTTATTAGAATGAAATGTCAGCTCAGAAGTAATCTAGAACTCACACACAACCACTGGCAATCACATAGCAATTGATGGAAGAACCTAGATTATATTTAGAACTAACATATAATGGATATAATCCTGATGTTAACAATAACTTATGAGCATAATACTACACTCAGGGACATATACTCGACAACTATAAGATTGCACAAATTATTCAAAGAGTGTGAAATACATCAGATAGTGAACCAGATTTGCAAACATACTCCTCTAGCATTGACGGTCCATGTCAACCAGTCCTAGACTCACAAAATGTCAATTACCAATATTGAATGAGAATAATGTGCAATGAATGACAAGCTTGATCAAATAATCCACAAATGGCGGGTTAGCAATGGTCTTTACAATGACGATTCAATGCCTTGCGTAGAATGATAAGGGATTGCCGACTGTGCTCAGAATGTCGTGACGCCAAGTGCGATGAGAATAATCAACAATGCACATGAGTCCCTTACTGATAGTATCAGCTCAGTCTTGCGGAATTGTTGGTGTGAAGTCGTCATTGGGCTGATGCCACACCTAATACATACGAACGACTTTAGCGATGGTCAACAGAGAATGCCCAATGACGAGAGGTGCTCACAAGACTCTGGCTCCAAGATTGCTATGATATCTCTAGGACGATGACCGAACTGCGATGGTGGATATTATGGTAGCCCCGACAATCAAAGTGTGGCCAGAGCCTGGGCTCGGCCTGAACGGATAGTCGTTTGCCCCACCAGTCCAATACCTAAGTGGAGGATATTAAATCAAATTGGAATATTGCAGAGTATAAGCGAGTTCACGATTTGCTAGGTCGAGTTGGTCGTCTCACCTGGTTATGGGCTCATGGAGGTTTTCGTCCCTGTTAGACACCATAAGCTATGCTCCAAATCCAAATCGTGATGCCCTCCATGATGACTCGAACTGGTATAATTTTATTGGATCAAGATCGCCTTCCCGAGTGAGTCAGCCACAATCTTAAATTTAAATATTATTTTTAATAATTTAAATTTTATATTATTGTTTCATATTTAATATTATTATTTAATACTATTTTAAAATATTTAATTATTAATTAATCTTAGTGTTTAAAAACACTTTTGTTCCCTCCAAAGTCGGTTTGAATTTAACCGTGGTCATGACACTTATCCAATTACAATTAAATCTCCCTTGCTTATCTCGCAGCCACATCCTCCATAGCTAGCCTCTCAAAATCAACAATCTCATCCTCTGTAAACAAGGAGGGCTCATCATCCTGCACAGTTCGGTCAATATAGCAATCAATTTCATTTAAATCAATAGGTTGCTCTGATTTGTCCTCCACCTTTCTTGTGCAAAGCCAAATGTTGTATTACATAAAAACTAGGTCATTCAGGCACTATTGATACAATGGGCCTATAGATACAATGGAGAGATTTGTTTTAGTGGATGTTTTGTGCACATATGTTATGGTGGCATTCAAACCGAGCATGGTGGAGGCTTTGAAGGTGTTAGAAGGAGAGGCCAACATTCTAGACATTCTTCTTAAACAAAATTATAGCTTGTAGCTGTATTAGAAATTAAAGTTAAATCGTTGATTCAAGTAATTTAAATTAGTAATTTCATTTTATTTAGTTTAGTTTTTAAAGGGTTTATTTGTAGAGTGTCTAATGATAACTTTTAGATTGAAGTTAAATTGTTATTATAATTTATTGCTGGTTTAGTGTCTCAAAATAGCTTATGAGTTTTTATAAAGATATTGTGTCATAGTCGAAAAGTCAGTAAAATATTGTATGTTGTCAAAGCAAGTCAAAGTCAAGTTGTATCATTTTGTTTAGAATAGGGTCCATTTTTTCTTCTTCAATGTATGAGTTAATCGTTGCCTCAATTGTAACTAGACGCACTATCACATGTATGTGATGCCCATCTTGAGGATGGGTATTCTAAACTTGAACTTAATAGCCAAATATGCTAAGTAGAAAACCTACTAGAGGATTTGGAGAACAAGCAATATTCTCTCATTAGTCACTAGCGATGAGGCCGCAAAATGGTATTAGTGGCAAAACTATTTTTACCAAAATGACTAAAGCAAAGATTGGTTCGTAGTTGGCAGCGGTAATTGTTTCATATCGTTTGTGATCAGAGTGCTGGTGATCTATAATGATGGCTGCATATGTAACAAGGACTTAGTCCACAAACTTTTCACGTTGTATGGTATTTTATTTGTATTTTGATTGATGTGTTTGTCTCCAATCACATTTGTTGAGTGATAGTGATTGAATGTGATTGTCCCCAATCACATTTGTTGGCTTATTATGATTGGATGTGTTTATCCCCTAATCGTAATTGCTGTGAATAGAAGTGTGTCCCTATTCATAACTGATGACAGATAGAAGTGCTTGTCCTCATCCAAATTTGTTGAGTGACCTTGGATAGATGTGTTTGTCCCTATCCTTGGTTCCATTGGAAGATGTGCTTGTCCCCATCTTTGGATAAAGTTCAGTCAGGTGAATCCTACTGAAGAAGCATAGTGAGGCAAGTTCCACTATTTTTTTTATGAATAGATGTGTATGTCCCTGCTCATACCTTTTGTTTTTGATGAACTACTAAACATGTTCATCAAGCATTGCTAGTCCACCTCTCCCTGTTTGGAGAATGATGTAATAAGGGGGGGTGTTGGAAATATTATATCATCCATGTCCCATGTCTAGGTTTGTTAGGAGTTTGTTCATTCCTGTGAGTATTTTTAATGGTTTGTTAGAAATTATTTATTTTGTGAGTATCTATGTAAAGGACTGGTTATAGGAGCTCTCCTATAATATAGGAGATGTAAAACCCATAAATAAGTATTATGTATTATTGAAACAATGTAATAGAATCGTAGCATTTTTTAAAACCAATAACAATTATATTCACCTCCTTTATAGACCTCCTAATAACATAATTGAGTGTTAAACCACTAAACTCATGTAGGCCTACTCATTACCTAATATAATTAATTACTCAATATAACTAACTTAAGGGATGTGTGCCACATGTTGGCATCTCCATCAACCTATATAAAATATAATAATATATTCCTTGGTACATAACAGAGATCCCCTAGATGCATGAATAGAATGCTCAAGATTGGTTGTCCGAACGAGTGTTCTCTGAATTGAATCTTCTTGTGCTCTGAAATGCCCTGGCAATATTTCTATCCCTGTAGCTATTTCACTTGAACATCTTGGGTAAGTGCATGACTCAATAGAAGATTTCCTAATGTGAAATATTTAAAGCTCTAGGGGCAAGGGTTTTGAGGACCCCTGACTTGTGAGCTGGGTGGGAAGAAGCCTGCAAATAAAGGTCTATATTGTTAATGATATAGCAGCTTCGGTAGCTCCTTCCAGCTCAGCTCCTTCGTGGAAACATAAATTGATAGCCGTTGGCTATTCAATTTATATTTATTGTTATTGTTTATCTTCACATTGTATGGCCGACATAAGAAGATACGAATCACCTTGATCTGTTATTAGAAAACATTTAATATGTGTTTATTATTTGGAGCCGACTTCATCTCCTTGGGATACGATTTCCTTAAGGTGGCCGACCTCTTGTGAAGAGGTGTGAAGGCCGACATACAATATTCATTCAGGCCAACATATAATAGTTATCAAGGCCGACCTCATTTAAGAAGATACGCGATCTCTTAAGAGGCCGACATGAAGTATGTGAGTGGATGTGTCTCTCCCATTCATTAGTATATATTGACATTGATTCGTTCATTGTAGCCTGCGATTATTAGTTCGTTATCATTAGTTCGTTATTTCAGATCATCATCAAGTGCGTATGATAAAGTGTGATCAGATTAGATGACAAGGTGCGAATTTATCTGATATTCAAGTGCAAATACATCTGATGTTCAAGTGCGAATACATCTGATATTCAAGAGCGAATATATCAGTTTGGTGATATCAATCAAGTGTGAATACAAGGTACAGATTGAAGATCATCCAGTACAAGGAATCAAGCAAAGCAAAGTGTGAACTTCATACAGGGCAAATAACATACAAGTGCCGACTTCACACAGTGTAGTGTGATCATATAAAAGAGCGAACAGTGCTGTAGATCTATATTCTGTCTCTGCCAGGTGCGAACTTTCTGTAGGTCTATGCTCTGTCAAGGGTGAGCTCTTCTCTGCACCTCAATATCAGATTGCGAATTGATTTCGTGACAGTTTGATATTTGCTATTGCATCTGTCAAGAGTGCTGAACATTGGTCTTGAGTTAGACCTAATTGTAAAGTGATCTGTATTCATTGTTTATGTATATAAGAGAGATCTTTGTTGCTGAGTTTTTCTCCCTCAAGAGGAGGGTTTTCCCAGGGTAACTGCTGTGTTGTTGTCTCAGATTTTGAATTATTTTCTGTGCATTTTAATCTGTTCACCTAAATTTAACATGGTATCAGGGCGGGTTTGAGGATCATGATCAGATTATTGCATTCAGATTATTCCATTTGTTCAGATGGTGAATGACTTGAAGGTTGAGGATTCAAGTGAATATCTGTCCCATTCAGCATTATCAAGCAGTGTTCAAGAAAATTCGTGGAGCTTTGTGTGCTGTCAGGCATTTGGATTGCAAGTCTTAGAATGGAGCATTAATCTAAAGCCCTAGAGCAAAGTGCCTGATAACAGGTTGTGATCCCCTGCATAAGGAGTCTATGCTACCTTGAGATGAATTGAGAAGCTGAAATTAGGCTCTCGGGTCAAGCGGCATTGATGAAAGTGTAAAAGAGTTTTATGTTTACTGTCATGGGCCTATGATCAGTCATGAACCTGACAGAGGAAGGTTGTGAACATATCCGAGTGTGAGAGCTGTGAAGTATATTGAGTACAGTGAATCTTTAAAGAGATAAGTATTCTTTATTTAATTCCTTGATATCACCTTCTAGGTTGAAATTTTAGTTTGCTAATTGCTTACTTGAATCATGTGTGATAGAAATCTTTGGCAAATGTCATCATTCATTGCATTTCGTTGTATAGATCTCTGAGTGTGACTCTGAGATGAAAAAGTGAAATGAAATTTCGTTGTGATGGTCACATCAATACCTTTCTCCATGTTCATGGACTGCAATGATGCCTTGTGAAGGCTGGTCCTATATTGAACATGTTGGCTGCATGCAAGAAATCTGTAGTTTGTACAGACCGTCTCTTGTTGATGCTGAGTTTAGCACTCTTGAGAGGAGCAAAAGATGGAAGTAGAATATATCAGAATTCAATAAAGATAAGTTTCTTTATCCCTTCATTCTGATCCTTTATATATTTCTCTTTAGGTTGATTTATTCATGTTTTAAATTCTTATGTACTCACACTATAATCTGATATAGTAAACTTTGTATGATTCTAGCCTTGGATAGCTATAAATTGTTAGTAATCTCTCTCTAAAATGCTTCCAGGACAGATTTAGGAGCAAGAAGGAGATGAGAGACTGCTTAGTGATGAAAAGCTTGAGGCATCTTGTGAGGGAGTCATGCCGTCCAAAGAAATGTTCATACAACTTGCAGCCATGAGACTGAGTTAGTGGCTAGAGGGAGTTCACTTCCAGAAGTCTTCTTTGCAATCTCTGAAGTAGGAATCAAGAGGGAGTTCAGTGACTTGCTGAAGTGAAGATTGCAATGTTGTGAGAATAGAGTGTTCTGAGAGGACAGCCCGTACTTAAAGATGCAGATGAAAGCATTGAAGAAGTACAAGGCAAGTTTCATAGCTCGTGGGTTTTCACAGAAAGAGGGAGTTGTTTATGAAGAAACATTTGCTCCTGTTGCTCACTGTTTCGAGGTTCATGGGAAGAAGTCACATGTTTGCAAGCTGAAGAAGGCCTTGTATGGTCTTAAGCAGGCTCCTCGTGCATGGTACGAAAGGATTGATCAGTATCTATCAAGCTTGGGTTTCTTGAAGAATGATGCTGATTCAAATCTCTACTTCAAGGTAATCAATGGTGATGCATTAATTTTGGTTTTATATGTTGACGATCTGATCCTTACTGGAGAAGATCACCTGATTCTTGAGTGTAAGAAGGAGTTGACTTCGGAACTTGAGATGAAGGACCTTGGGCTCATGCATTACTTCCTTGGTTTAGAAGTCTGGCAGAAGTCAGATGGTATGATTTTAAATCAAGGGAAGTACACCATTGATATACTTAAGAGATTTGGCATAATGGATTGCAAATCCATGTCTACTCCTATGGAGACCAATCTTCATAAATTGAAGGAGGCTGCAGCTAGTTCAGATTTGGTGGATCCTACGTTGTACAGACAGCTGATTGGATCCTTGATGTATCTAGTTAACACTAGACCTGATATTTGCTATGCATTGAGTGCACTTAGCCAGTTTATGTGTGATCCGAGACAGATACATCTTGTTGCAGCTAAACATATCCTGAGATACTTGTGTGGCACAGCTTGGATATGGGTTGAAGTATACTTCAAATGCGGACTTGGAGTTACTTGGTTTCACTTGATTCGACAAGGTTGTGTCCGAGTCGGAAGAGCACCTCGGCGCTGGTTGGGTTCGCTATGATTTCGATGCAGCAAAAAGCAACGTAGCATTGAGTACAGCAGTACATTGCAGCTTGTGTGCAACTCAAAGCAGTGTGGCTTCGTAAGCTTCTTCTTGAGTTTGGACAATCAATGGAGCCTACTATTATCCATTGTGATAATCGAGTTGTGTGAAGCTTTCTCACACATGTTTCATGACAGATCCAAGCATGTTGAGATCAAGTACCACTATATCGTAGATATGGTACTAGGAAGGTTTTAGTTGAGGTACATTAGCACTGATGAGCAGACGGCAGATATTCTCACCAAGCCTCGCCAGATAAAGTTTGTATACTTTCGAGTTGGTATGGTGGAGAATCCAGCCTTGACTAAGTATGAGTCTCAGTATCAGTGAGCCTTGTTTAATGAGTTCTTCTCTGTGAGAGAAGTTCGAGGTGAAATCCCTTGTTAATGCATTTTCTTCTGTGACGGAAGAATTTGAGGTGAAAGCCCTTGTTTCCACCCTCTGAGTGAGTCATGGTGGATGTCATGTGTGCGACTCCATAACATATGTTGTACTTGTGTTTCACCCTCTGAGAGAGTCATGGTGAAAGTCACTTGAGGTGACAACATCACGCAAGTGATGAACACTTGTACTTACTATTGCATTTTCTTCGTGACGGAAGAATTTGAGGTGAAAGCCCTTGTTTCCACCCTCTGAGTGAGTCATGGTGGATGTCATGTGTGTGACTCCATGACAACATCACGTGAGAGAGTCCGTGATGATCTTCTTGTACTTGTGTTTCACCCTCTGGGAAAGCCATGAGTCACGTTGACAACATCACGCAAGTGATGAACACTAGTACTTACCATTTAATGGTTGATATCGAGACGATATCTAATATCACGTTGAGGTGATATCCTCTCTTTATATCTGATTGCAGGCAATGATGGCAGAAGAACCTCATATGGAGTTGATTCGTATTATGCAGCTGGAAGTTCTCTCCCTAGCTGAGAGGGAGTGTTAATGATATAGCAGCTTCGGTAGCTCCTTCCAGCTTAGCTCCTTCGTGGAAACATAAATTGAATGATAGCCGTTGGCTATTCAATTTATATTTATTGTTATTGTTTATCTTCACATTGTATGGCCGACATAAGAAGATACGAATCACCTTGATCTGTTATTAGAAAACATTTAATATGTGTTTATTATTTGGAGCCGACTTCATCTCCTTGGGATACGATTTCCTTAAGGTGGCTGACCTCTTGTGAAGACCTCTTGTGAAGAGGTGTGAAGGCCGACATACAATATTCATTCAGGCCGAAATATAATAGTTATCAAGGCCGACCTCATTTAAGAAGATACGCGATCTCTTAAGAGGCCGACATGAAGTATGTGAGTGGATGTGTCTCTCCCATTCATTAGTATATATTGACATTGATTTGTTCATTGTAGCCTGCGATTATCAGTTCGTTATCATCAGTTCGTTATTTCAGATCATCATCAAGTGCGTATGATAAAGTGTGATCAGATCAGATGACAAGGTGCGAATTTATCTGATATTCAAGTGCGAATACATCTGATGTTCAAGTGCGAATACATCTGATATTCAAGAGCGAATATATCAGTTCGGTGATATCAATCAAGTGTGAATACAAGGTACAGATTGAAGATCATCCAGTACAAGGAATCAAGCAAAGCAAAGTGCGAACTTCATACAGGGCAAATAACATACAAGTGCAGACTTCACACAGTGCAGTGTGATCATATAAATGAGTGAACAGTGCTGTAGATCTATATTCTGTCTCTGCCAGGTGCGAACTTTCTGTAGGTCTATGCTCTGTCAAGGGTGAGCTCTTCTCTGCACCTCAATATCAGATTGCGAATTGATTTAGTGACAGTTTGATATTTGCTATTGCATCTGTCAAGAGTGCTGAACATTGGTCTTGAGTTAGACCTAATTGTAAAGTGATCGGTATTCATTGTTTATGTCTATAAGAGAGATCTTTGTTGCTGGGTTTTTCTCCCTCAAGAGGAGGGTTTTCCCAGAGTAACTGCTGTGTTGTTGTCTCAGATTTTGAATTATTTTCTGTGCATTTTAATCTGTTCACCTAAATTTAACATATATGAGTCACCTACTTGTATACGTGCTTAGCCAGAGAGCCATTATTGTTGCATTTTAAAAGATACCCAGGGAAGGGAGGGGATTCTCCATTAGATTATTCCATGGTTAACTGGATGTTAGACATGCTATTTGAGGACCAATCATCCTGAATAAATTCAAAAATCATTTTCTTACAGGTACGTATAAAGAAAAAGGCTAGTATGATTACAAGGTGCTTGTTTTCATTATGAGGACCTATACAACTGCATTAAGATGTCATTTCCAATCAGTGGAATGTATGTTTTTTATCTGTAGTCAAGAACTTTGCATTTGTTTTCATAATCTGCAACTGAACTAAATTGGACACCAGTCATATTGGGAGCATTATAGTCTCTTGTGTTTATTTCTTTTGGAGAGGTGGAATCTTGATTCAAACATGATTTGTTGTAATCCCAATTTTCAATACTTTTCCAATCATTCACACTCAGATAATTTCTTTGTTTCACCAAAATGTGATAGCCAAAAACAGTTTTAAACCTTGTATGTGTGTAAATATAGATGTTGAAAGATTATCAGTTTAGAGTGATTTATAGTCTTGAAGTTAAGGTTATTATTAATAGTGTTACTGTTCAATTTTCGTAGGAATTAGTATCAATGTCTGGGCTTACACATTTTAGTATGACCTTTCTTTGCTATATTTATTTTTATGTATTTCTTAGAAGTCCTTATGTCACGTGGAATATAGAATGTGAAAAATGTACCTCTGAAGTTTTAACCTTACTGTTATTTCCTTCACCATGGCCCATGTTTTTCTTATTATCCATCCCATGAATTGCCTATTGATGTTTTGTAAAAATATCTTCCAATGATCTTATCATGGTAATAATATTATCAGGTTGGTACGCCTAAGACACACAGACGTTTCCTTGCTCGTGAGGATGGAACTTATGGACCTATACCTCGTAAAAGCCCAAAAGGGCTGCTTGGGATGCCATTCAACACAACGGTAATAGATTTAAGCTTTTTGAATTGGGGAGGGAGGATTACTGAAGCATGGGAAATTGTGTAGGGGGCTTAATGAGGGTTATGCTTAGTCATATATAGTATTTTAAGTCAGAAGGCATATTTTGTATTTGATGTTTTAGCTTCTAAACATAATGGACTTTAGTCATCTGTAACCTCTGGTTGTGATCCTATGTTACAGGCGGTAGATGGATTATATTGTGTTGGTGATAGCTGTTTTCCTGGGCAAGGGGTCATAGCTGTTACTTTCTCAGGAATTATGTGTGCACATCGAGTGGCTGCTGACATTGGTGAGCTCTTTTGGTTCATAATTGCATAGAGTTATCAATGATAAATTATGCTAAGACATCTTGGAAAAAATAAATAGACTAAATTATGTTTTCTCAGGATTGGAGAAAAGGTCGGAGATCTTAGACAAAGGTCTCCAACAAATGCTGCGGTGGTTTAGGACATTGGCTTAAAGAACTTTCCCAGTGGAACTTAGACTCACTTCAACTAAAATGTTCCATTCATGCCTTATCTGCATGAGTAGGTTGGTTGTAATATTTATGGGTAGATATATAAAGCAATTTTTTTTTTTACCGTGGCTGTATTTTATTCTCTCCTTCTTGCTAAGTGAAGCATTTTAAGGATATGCTTCACTTGTTCAATTCTCTGCATTGCAGTTGCTTTAGGACCTTCATGATGCTTAAACATGAGTTATACCCCAAGTCAGTACAGTTAGGTGGGTTGTGACATTTTTGGGTAAATTTATAAAGAAAAAAATATTTTCACTGTGTGGTTGTATTCTACTCTCCTTCTCAGCAAGTGAAGCATTTTGAGGACATGCTTCACTTGTTCAATCTTCTGCACGTTGCAGTTGATTTAGGAGGCTCATGAAGCTTAAACACAAATTTTATCTCAAGTCAGTACAGTTCAGTTATAGGTTGCTTTGGATGATAATGAAGCATTTGCGAGGAGTTAGTGCTCCCCACAAAGTAGCTAGCTAATTTTTTGCATTTCTAATAATGTCAAATAGGTTTTGGATGGAGCTTGGCCTCAAAATCACATTTGAAAAGTGTTATCCATTAACAATGGGAGTGACTCCAATCTGAATTCCCTTAAAATTCATGGCCATCTCTAGCAAAAAATGTAAATCTCCACAACTTTTGTTATAACTTATGGGTGAATAAAACTTTGTATTTTTTGCATTTAAATATTTCTTTATGTTGTTTCTTCTTATCCTTCATCATGTTGTCAAATAAATACAGCTATTTTGTATGGGATTGAATCTTATTTGAGGTATGAACTGAGTATTCACAATATCCGTCGATAAGAAAAGGTTTATATGGGCATGCAATGTTTGCAATAAGTTTTCCATAAAATACTTGATTTGTGGAGGAATATGGAGTCGCAATCTTTGTAATTGATGATTATTAAATACAACAGGGAAAATTGTATGAATATTGTATGATAGCAATATCATAATTTCTTATTTCTGTTCAATAAAATGCTTCATTATAGATAATCACATATTGAAAATCGAAGAGTTAATTTATAATCTTTTGATGTAACACAGTTTATGATACAATTCATCTAATTGTACTTAATAAGATATACACAGATCAGATTTGAAGGTGATACTCTTAGGGAACTTGTGAAACCATGCTGTAAGCTTTTTATCCCTGTGAAAGCGAAACATCATGAAATGACAATGACAACATATCAGCTTATGGCCATGGTGGATAGTTCTGTAGACATGCAAAATTAGAATATTGCATTTAGTCAAGTCCATTCATTAAATAAATCAAGCTTATTTGATTTATCTCTAATTAAATAAATCAAGCTTATTTGATTTATCTCTAAGGCCCTCCATTTAAATTAAATAAACACTATCATTATTCCCCTTAGCTAAACAAATCAAAATATTTATTTAACTAAATCTTTATCATTTTCCATCTCCTTTTTGATTTAGTTTAATCCATAAATCTAAAGCAAAAAGGTCAAATCACCTAACCTCCACTTAAGTTAACTAAATCAGGTTTAAATCTAATTTTAATGCAAGTCCCATCCTCTAGCTTTTCCCACTTGCACAAATAAGGGATTTTAATTAATTTATTAAATCTCCATTTTCCATCAACATGGCATAAAAATGGAATATTCCCTCAAGTTTGAATTCAAATCCAAATTGACATGTACATCCAACAAAGCATTTAAGAGCTTTTACATGTCTCTCATATAAGTCAAACTTGGCATTTAAGCCCCTTTTTCTCCTTCCAACAAGCCAAATTTGAAATTTGAAAAGGCCACCTAATGTCATTTATTGTCACATTGACCAAAACTTGCACATCCTCTATCCACTCACATTTGGACAAGTGGCTCCTTCCTATTCGTTGAATCTTTTTCCCACATTCACCCATTTTGCATATTTCTCCATCCTATTATTCTATAAATAAGAGGTCTCATTCCTCATTTTAGCATCCACAATCTCATGCAAAGCTACTCTCTTCACATTGAGAGCTAATTTTGTCCATTGCATCTTCATCATTGGCTTGTCAAGGGTTGGAAAAGGGTCACTTTTCACAACAAAGTGACACTAATCCACTATGGAATAAGTGTTCATTGTGCTTCTATAAGCTCTTTTGGTTTATGTTGTTATTTCATTTTGATCATGAAGTAGGATGCATTATTTCATAGGAGTATTTGTAGGTTTGCATTTGCATGAACTAACCCCAGTAATGAGTGTTTGGAGTTTAACCATTTGCAGATTTAGGGGTACTCACAAGTTCCATACAAACAAGTAAAAGAGAAGATAAAAATATATGATGCCTAAAACATGAGGGCCTAGTCTATAGAAAATGTAATTTCTGTTCACGATGATAATGATGATGACAAATTTAAATGTTGTTTTATATAAAATTAGTCTGAGGACCTGTCAAAGTGTAAATATTGTCATTTACCCAATCTTGAATAATAACATAAGCTAATCTCTAACTATCTTTTTCCTACATGTTAAACTTTAAAATGATTTTTTTTGAAGTATTAAATACTACTACTACGAATCATAGTTGGAAAACTTGGACTGGCAAAAACTTGGCAAGCCCAAAAATTTTGACTCGACAAAAAACTCGACAACTTAAAAAACTACTTAAATTACTTTAGAAACACATTTTTTTTTGCAAAATTCATATACAAGATGTACCCAATGAGTCCATAAATGAGTACAAAAGTGTTTTCTATTAAATTTGATTCATTTGAATACAAATTGAGTACAAAATCGCATCATCATGCGAAATCTTGATACAATAGTTACTTGACAACTATTATGAATTTATAATGATTGTCTTTGAAAATTATCATCATGATTCATAAATTGCATATTACAATATTTGACATCTTTCTCTATCCTAGTCTAGTGAAAACTTGGGGAGAATCAATGATATTATGATAGTGATAAAGATAATTGTCTTAGTTGTCAATTCCAGTCTCCACTCTCAAATCCCCTCATTGTAATCAAATTTCTTATATTAGAAGAGATCCAAATAACTAGTGGGGGTTTAGGAGTGGAGATCTCAATGGGGTCGAAGGGTGGTTCCCTTTGTGGGATTTTGGTGGCAACGCCCCTAATGGGGTTGAGGGGCAGTGCTCATCGTGGGGGTTTGGGGGCAATGCTCTAGTGGGGACAAGGGGTAGTGCTCCTCGCGGGGTCTGGAGGTAGTGCTACTAGTGTGCTCCTTGTCATAGTATAGGGTGGAGTCGAGGGGCAAAGCCCCTGCCACCAAGCACAAATTAAGGCCTTTGAAACCACACAAATCTTCATGATGCACACTATTTTCACAATTTTATCACTTAAGGGAGAAACTAGGTATTTGACACATTTTTATGAAGAATTTTCTCTCCAAGTGCTATATGAGGAAGTGTGAGGGGCATTCATGCATTTATAGGACAAAAATGTGAGTTTTTTTGACTTTTTTCCATTTTTTGTGTTTCGCATTTTTAATGTATCTAGCAAGTTTTTTCTCAAATTCGCCGAGTTTTTGACAAGTACTTGCCAAAAAATCGATGAGTACTTTCCAAAAACTTGGCAATTTTCTTTGGCGAGTAAATGGCGCTAAAACTCGCCATCGGTTTTACTTGGTGAGTACTCATTGTTTTGGTGAGTTTTCTGCAAGTATGTTATCTATGCTACGAGTCATGGTGTTTGTACTACATATTGACTTAAAAAGGACAAATGGTAGAGAAAAAAGTAGCAACAAATATTACAAGATACTAGAGGCAAGTAGCATTCCCAAGAAAATGTTGTTCTTTCTACCATCAAGTTGGATGAGAGAAACACCATACTTAGATAGGGCACAAATTATTGCATATGAAATTAGGGTGTTATGTTGTGAGGTGGGGCTTTAGATTTCATCTATTGGGAAATTACTTAGATCATAGGGTCCGTCATGTTAGGTTTTGTACTAGTATTTATATGGTCAAGTGCTGCTTGTTTGCAAATGACAATACAAACCTTCAATATTTTGGTAAGCCTGGATTTCATTTTGAATGCTCCATGCTTGGAGCTTGGTGATGTATTAGAAGAAATCTTGGCTGATGATGTTTGTAATTTTGACGACCTGATTGTTGATTTCGATTGCACACTTGTGAGAATACTTGAGAATTAAAGAACCATTTTTAAAAGAAACTAGTAGATGTTATTTTCAAATCAATATTTTAATAAAAAAAATAATTACAACATTTCATAAAAAAACAATAAATCATGTGATAGGACATAGACACATCAAAAGATACGACTTAAATGTATAATTTAAACGTCGAAAACGTTCCTTATATAAACCTAACTGGTTGACTTTTGATATGAATGATGCAAGACAATTCCTATATGAACCCAACTGACTAGCTTTTGAGATCAATGATGCAAGATGATACAATTAATCGTCGTTCGACAGTTCTATTAGGAATTTGACTTGCATTGCACGAGTTAAACATGATTACCCTTTTCACAAATCTTTCCTTTGCTTTCCCTTCGTTGTAATTCCTTCTTTCTCCTACTCTCTTTAGCCTTTATATTGATAAGCTTGAAGAGTGGTTGAATTTGAAGGGTGGAGAAGGGGTCCCTTTAGGAGTGTACTGTAAACTTCTTTTATACGTAGACGATCTTATTTTGATTGCTAGATCTTTTCAAGGGTTGCAAGCACATTTGGCCGTGCTTGAGCATTTCTGCAAGGATGTTGGTATGCAAGTTAACATTAGTAAGACCAAGATTATGATATTCTCTAAGAAAAAGAATCAGTTCGACTTTTATTTCAAAGATAGTATCCTAGAGGAAGTAATGGAGTATAAATACTTGGGAATTGACTTCAACAAGCTATGCTAGGAAACTTGCAAAAGGAAAAGAACTTTGGGAGGTTGGAGAGCACTTTTTTCTCTTCAAAACATATGTAGAGAGGCAAAGTTATGGGATTAGAAAACTATTCTAATATTGTTTGGGTTGTTAGTTATACCGGTGGTCCTTTATGGTTGTGAAATTTGGGCTAGTAGTACTTTTGACATCAAGTGGGTACGGGTAGAGAGAATTCAAAAGCGTTTGATCACAAGTAAACTCAAAATAAAAGCTTCGCTTCCCTATGAAATACTTCTTGCTAAAACAAGGGCAATTCCTATTGAGGCCATCGCTATGGTGAGTCTTTTGAGATATTTGAAAAAGGTTGAGTAGATGGAAGCTCATCGGTGGCCAAGTGTTGTTTTTAGAGATGTCTTAAGTGAAAGAAAGAAGGCATGGATGAAACAAAATTGTAAGTGGATGAACAAGTGGAACATTCACTTGAATGAGTGTTCTAATAATAGTAAAGAATTAAAGTTGTATGTGGTTGAAATTTTTTGTGAGATTATGTTGGCAAGGGCAGTTGGGAGAAAGAAAAAGTATTATGTAGAAGCATTTAATCCCAACATGGGCCATCAACAAAAGGCATATATAGAGGCCAATATTTAGTGGAGGTCAAAGATTCTCATAGTGCAATTGAGGACTAACTCACATCGTCTTCGGTGTGAAATAAGGAGGTGGAAAAGGCCGAAAGAAATTTAGGAAGAGAGGTTTTGTATCTTTTGTGCAATAGGGTAGGTGGAAATAGAAAATCATTTTATCTTAGATTGTAAAGCTTACAACGACATCAGAGAAAGCTACATAAGTGGGTTAATAGTAGCAAATTTTCAAGATTTATTCAACATGGAATGGATGGACAGAATGAGAGAGCTCATTATCAAACTAAGCTACAGGAAAACAACACTTCACAACGCTAAAATTGCAGGGGTTATTGTCCCATAGGCTTTTGTCTGGCCTCATGGACATTACAAGTCTTCTATTCTATTATATTCTTACTCTCCCAATTTTATCTGTGAAATGGGTCATTGTATTGCAGTTTTGTGAGGGATGATTTAATATTAGTTTTTATTTTTATTTTTCATCATTGTTAACACAATGCTCTACATAATAGATAATTTCCACAAATGTGTTTAGAAAGCAAACCCTTGCAATTCACTCAAGTGCTTCTACTTTGCTTTCATCATTTGCAAGAAATAACAGATTATTTAGTGCTATTAAAAAAACCCTAAATTGTAGATTCACAAATCGTGGGAAAAGAGCAATATCTTTTAAAATGCCAGAATCATTAAATTGCAATAAGTCGTGAGGAAGTAATATATGGATTTCTATATTTATTTTGCCTACTATTCATGTAAAAAATGGCAGAATCGTTAAATCCCAAGGAAGTTTGAAAAATCGGGATATGTACTTCACTAGCAATTGCACCTATGTGTGTAATGGGTGGGTACGCCGACGATTTGTGGAAGGTATAAGAGGGATAAATGTGGTATAGTAAGGAGAATTTTAAAACATAGAATTGAATTTATTTTTCATTTTGCAGATGAATTGAATGCATACTATTTGTTAATAAAAGGGAAACAATTTGTTTAACACTGCTCACTTTAGCTTCATTCAAGAAAAGCATATATATGTTCTCCTTCCTATCTTAACATCTTCTGATAAAGAAACCCCAGATTACAATATAGAACCATCATCTTAATAGTCTTGGTACCACAAGTCCTCTTAAATGGGCTACTATGTTTATGACCCTCTCATTTCCAAAACACGAGAACAGTATAGGCATAATTAATTAAAGGTAATAATTAAAATTTGGAATATTAAGTTAGCATAAACAAAATAAATAATAACTAAATAGTTTTTGCAAAAGGTAATAGTTGGGTTCTATTACTATTGTAATAATAACTGCACACATTAGGAAGGCAATAGAAAGCTTCACATCTTTCACTGCACATTGTTGCTTAGCAAAATACATCATTCGCCATACATGGAGTCATCCGTTGACTATACTGATCATCATGTAGATTCAATAGATTTTTGAGCATATCGCCACACTATCCTATAATCACAAATATAAGATGAAAAGTATAAAAACTAACAATTCAACATCTGAAAATAAGTCCTCAAGATTTTGTACAAATTGTGGTTGGACAAAGTAATGCAAACAAATATAATAATTCATAGACTATATATAGACTCTATCTTGGTGAGTATAGGGCTAATCTATATATAGTATTATATATAATAATAAATATAATTATATTATATATAATTTAATATGTATTATATAAAATATATATAATATATTAATTATATTTTGTATTATATAAAATTATAATAATGATTAATTATTAATTATAGTAATTTTATACATGTATTTAATAGTTTTATTAAAAAATATAATATACAATAATAATAAATAATATAATTATATTATTTATATATTTTTTTATTATATAAAATATATAATATATATTAATTATGCTAATATATACTTAACTAATGTCATTTTTTTTTTGATACCACAGGGGTGTCCCCTCGCCTCAGCCCAACAGCCCAACAACCCTTCTAATTTAGGTTTTAACTTGCAAATTCTAATTTAAAATTGACACAAGTCAACTCCCTTCCTATTAACTATTACTTGTTGACCTAAGCACATAAATATTCAAATTGCATGTTGGGATGTTGTATAAAAGGACAATCCATAATTCCATTTTAGACTTCAAGAAATATCCATCTATATCCATCTCTCATTTTGCCCGTTGCATCATGTGGAGTAATGGATCACATCATTAGTGAGGATCAACATTCTAGCAATAGATCAAGCATATTGCATTGTTGCTTGGTGTGTCATTGATCCTTGTTCACACTATTAAGTTGTAGATACCATCAAGTCTTTAGTTTTAGGTTTAGATACTTGAGGTGAAATTTTTTTAGGAGATTAAAACATGGTCATTTCTTGACACATGTATCAAATCCATGGATTAGGATTGAATCCACAAGTGCAAATATCATTTTTGCATTGCTAAAGTGACTTAGAGTAGATAAGTTATTCTATAGTTTTTCAGTGCATCCTTGTTATAGATGTGATCACAAAGCATTGAGTTGGATAATTGAGCACAATTCACAACAAAAAACTTACAAGTCACATAGGAAGCTAAGTCCTAATTCCCTCTTTATCATTTATGAACAATGTGCTTGTGTTTAGTTATTGCCCCAAC
This sequence comes from Sequoia sempervirens, assembly GCA_007258455.2. Taxonomy (NCBI): domain Eukaryota; kingdom Viridiplantae; phylum Streptophyta; class Pinopsida; order Cupressales; family Cupressaceae; genus Sequoia; species Sequoia sempervirens. Next base: position 108,321,184 of record VDFB02179234.1, read on the forward strand.
TCAATCTAAGTTAAATTACTTGCCATTGTTTGCTTGTCTTTAATTAATGTAGATTAAAAGAAAACTTGTTATACACCCCCCTTGGTTTTTGCTTTAGGGTTTATGTTTCTAATTTTTATTTTTAAACCTAAATGTTCAACCTTTTAGATTTTCAAATATGATTTGAAACATCTTAATATCATCATTTCCTTTTAAGTTTTTGGTGTTGTGTTTGCATGCCAAAGTCTCACATCCTTATTTCCCTTTGAGAAGTCCTCAGTTAACACCTATAATGACCACGAGTCACCTTGCTACTATAATGAAAAATCTAAATTCTACCAATTATATGCAAGAGGATGAAATATTTGACCATAATACACATTTGGAACAAATAGATAAGCAATATACTATTAAAATTGTATAAGTACTTGCCCTAAATGTTGCATACCTCATGTTTATTAATCTTACACATTTTGTGGATGCTCTTCATAATTTTTTGATCGATAAGCCACATGGTTTAGAGTGCTAAAGTGTATAGGTGAAAGGGTAAGTTCCTCAAGCCCTTTGAGTGGTGTTTTATCCTCCCATCCCTCCCAAGGTTATTTTATGTGCCTTCTCATTCTAATCCCCATTTTGGTATCTCCTAAGTTGCTCCTCATACCTCGTATGTTTCTCATGCTCACACTTGTAATGCTGTGTCTACTCCTTATGTTCCTTCTATTGGTGACATGCCTAGTTCTCATCCCATTAGTGTCATGACTAACATCCATTAGTGCCATGATCACATCTCATATTTCTAGCATTGTTGCCAACTCTCATGTTAGTCTCACTAGTGCTATGCCTACTTCACATGCTGCTTTTACCTCATCCTATTCACTCATGTTCTGACCTACTTATATACACTCTAATTATTTTTAACATTCCAATCTTGTATGTATTTCCACCCTTGACACACTAATTAAAAGACATGTTAGGATGCAAAATAAAATTGATGCCTTATGGAAACAAAAATAACGTATCTATTGAGATCTAACATAATTTGCTTGCATTTGAGATTTTGAAATATTATTTTCTAGATGGGTTTGTGGCACCATATATTGAAATGTATAATTGTAAAGGTGATTTTATAAAATATTTTCACTCTTTCAATGCTTCATGCTTAGATTGTGTATGGTGATAAGTTGTTATCTAAGATCTTCCCTTGTACTTCGAATGATTATACCATTGAGTGGTTCTATACTCTTCCACATGGATCTATAATTTGTTTTTAGATTTGGCAAATACATTTTGAAAGTGTAGCGTCAAAAATTGTCACCCTTGACAATTTCACACTACCTTGACATCCTATTTTTCCTATAACTTTAATTAGAGTAATAATTTACCAATTTCGAGGTCAGATTAATAAAACATATTTAAATCCCCATCATCCCTATAAATTTGGGCCAAAAAGTACTAGTCACTTTGCATAGGGCGCCTTGGACCAAAAAGCAGTTTTTTGAATGTTTGAAATTTTGATTAGTGAAATTTTATGATTTGAAAATGACTCCAGGTCGGCCCCTACCCAAAAGGATTAATTAAATACATATAAACATGCTTTCCTCCCATTTTAAGCATTAAGGAGGCAATTTACGAATGTGAGATCAATTCGAAGGAAATTATGGAGAAGTATTGAGTTGTCCTCTACATGCTAGCTTCAATAATCTATGGTGTATATGAGCTAACCTTTTGCAGGTCTATCAAGCATTCAAGACATCCATCAATCAACTTGTGTGTGGCATATTTTCTTCAAGGGTTTTCACATCAAGGTAACATCATCACTTGTCATTTATCAATTTTAGTCAATTATTGTTGTTTTAGCCTTTGGCCAACCTAGGGCATGCTCTCTTGATCATCATCAATTGTTGTTAGTGTGGAAGTAGAAATACCAACATGAGGTTTGAATTAGGCAAGCCCCTATACAACAAAACCCTTTCCCCCATTTTCATGTGTGTAGGTTAGATATGAAGATTTCAGCCAGTGACTATCCAAGGAAGTAAAGTGCAAACCTCAATCAACATCTCAAAATTTGTAGTTCCGAAGAAGCAGGAGCTCAGTCTAGGGCGTCCTTGCACCCTAGAACAACCAATTTAAGCCAAAATTTATAGTGGAAGATCCTCTCTGTTGTCACTTCTTAGATCCAAATCAATTTTGTAACTTTCTATTTTCATTTGTCCGATAAATTATAGTTTCAAATCTACGGTTGTATGTCAAATAGGCTTGTCAAATTACACATCAAATTTATCACAACACAACACATCACAAACATAAATCACTACGGGATTGGCTCTCCATTGTGGTAGCAAGCCAATCATCAAAACCCTAGTTGATCTATGCTTCAATGTTGAGTAAGTAAAAAGGGGATAATCCTAGTTAATTTAATTGGATCTAGGATCACTTTTCTTGCGAAACATTTTGGTGAACCCTACATAACCTACACTTGTAATTTTTCAGATTTTTCATTGCATAAATCTGAAAATTAAATTAAAACCTAGGTTTTTTGAAAATATTGTTGATAATTTGTATTTATTTAAAAAAACTCAATTTTCATTAGTTTTTCACCATAAAAATTGAAAAATAATTAGAATTAAATTGTAAAAATTATCATATATGATTTTCCCCACTAAGGCTTAGATTTGAGTTATTTTCATTGAGAAAATTATTTGTAAAATTATTCTATCATTTATGCATTCATATTTTAATGAAAAACATTCAAAAAGTGAAGAAATTGCATAGCAATAATTGGAATTAAATTACAAAAAATTACATATACGATTTTCCTTGTCTATGCTTAGATCCGAGTTATTTTCATTGAGAAAATTAATTGCAAAATTATTCTATCATTTATGCATGCCTATTTTAGTGAAAAATATTGAAAAGTGACAAAATCACATAGTAGTTTCATTTCAAAAGATCAAAAAGCATTGCTTTTATGTATTTTTTGCAGAAATCAGTCAATTACAACATTTAATTTCTAAAAATTATCATTTGAACATATTCAATTTTTCTTAAAATATCAAAAATTGCATGCATACATGTGCTTGATATAGAAAAAATAGGTTTTGGTGCATTTCTAGAAATCTGTTCACTTTCAAACCTGAACCTTTGAAACACATGACCTTAAACACTTTCAATGAATTTGAGATTTTAAAAATTTCCAAATTACCTATCTAGTCTAGGGAGTCTTTGCACCCTAGATTAGCTAGTTCAGGGTGAAATTTTCTATGCACATCCTTGTGAGTGGTCTTTATTCAGATCCAGTTCCTATTTTGGAATTTTATTTTTTAAACCTGTCTGATCTTAATGAACATCCCTAATTTGATCCATAAAACATAACATAATTTTTCATTACAAAAATTTTGTGTTGTCATAATTCATGTTCTATTGTCAGATCTTGTTAGGCAATTCAAAGAGTTTTTGTTACAACATGTGAAAATGATTTTCTGTCTCCATTTTTGTTGTTTTTATTTGATCCCTCTCCTAATATCTCTCCTAATTGTGGGGGTATCTTGGTGCAAGAGAATGTAATAATTGAAAATCATGACAATCATGTTTGTTCTTCTCCCAATAAATCACAAGTTTATCTCACCTACTTGCAAAGAAGGTATCTTGGTGCAAGAGGATCTACTCATTGAGAGTCATGAGAATCATGTTTGTTCCTCTCTCTCAACCTCTCCTACTGGAAAGATATTGTGGAACAAGAGGGTGAAATAATTGATATTTCTTTTTTCAAAAGACAATAAGATGGATGTCATATATGAAAATGCTAAATTGACATTAGATTCCCCATCGATTAAAGATTGTCAACAACTAGTTAACCCAGTTGAGGTTATGAACACATAATTGACTATTGGACCTCATTTAATTATTGGACCTCCTAAAAATCCTCTAATTATTGGACCTCCTAAATCACTTCTCATTATAAGACCTCCTAAACCTCATGGCCACATCCTAAACTTTACAAAACAACTCACTAGTAATCATATGCAACAAGATGTGTTGCAACAACCAAGTTATCACATAGTTGCTCACACATATAATACTAGAAATAATAAGAAACAAACACCAACATCCATTCCATTGCCCCAATCATATATTCCACCCCACCCAACCTTCCCAGCGTAGTGGTAAAGAATATGATCTCATTGAACAACTTCGTAATACTCCAACCAAGATCTCCCTTTGGGACTTGACTCAAACATCACCTACATACCACGAGATGATCCAAGAGGCTTTGCATAAGATTGATATCTCACCCTATGTCAAATCGAATGATGTAGAAGCCTTGTTTGAGTGTATGTAGGAAACAAAGTTGGATATTACATTTCCTTAACATGAATTACCCTCGCTTGGGATCCAAAAAAAACATGAAGCTTTAAAGATAATGGTAGTCATTAATAAAGTTGGGGTTAGGTGTACTCTCATAGATAATGGATAAGGTATTAATCTTTATAGCACCTATCTTCTAGATAAAATTGGGGTGGATATGAATCTCATAGAACCAAATGATCTTTCTATTAGTGGATTTGACAATGTTAGTAGGAAACCATTAGGGACAATCACACTACCCATTAAGGTAGGGAATGTGGTCTTGCCTACTCCTACCCATATTATCTTGACACCTCTTTCATATAATATTCTCCTAGGTAGACCGTGGATTCATGCCATGAAGGGAGTCTCGTCTACTGTTCATTGTGAGATGAAGTATGAATATAATAACAAGATATATATATACAGTTAAAAATCAGATGAAAAAAGTTATTGTTATGCCTTGCATAACCACCCCACTTTGATTTGGATCCAAATGGGTCCCCCTTCTCTTTTGATTTCTTTGCCTTTGTTTTTTTTTTGCTTTGTTTTTTGGGTTTCTTTTGTTTCTCCATGTTTGTCTTCTGGTTTTGTCTAATTTTGGTTTTGCCTCAGTTGGAATTCATGTTTCTCTCGAGTTCAGGATTTTCCACCCAATCCGGATTTTCCTGGATCCCGCTCGAACTCCGACTGAGCGCTGTTGTTTGGGGATTTTTGGTCTTCACGAAATTCCGCATGGACCGGATTTTCCCGAAATCCTCGTGGCCTCCGAGCGATGTCTCCTTCTTTGTGGATTTCTTTCTCATCCGGATTTTCCCGGATCCCGCTTGAACTTCGGCTGAGTGTTGTCGTTCAGGGATTTTTGGTCTTCGCGGAATTCCGCGTGGACCGGATTTTCGCGGATTTCCTTCTCCCCCAGATTTTCCCAAAATTCGTTGTTCCCTTTTTGTTCTGGGTTTTCCAGAATGTCTTCTCCTTCACAGAAATCCATCCCGCGCAGATTTCCCCAGAATCTGGTGAAATGTGAAGAAGTATGGAGTAGTAAGGCTAGCTAATAAATAAAGATGCATTTCATGATTAATTGATGCTATTTTGAGATCTCACATGTTGTTCCTTGGTTGATAATGATCAGATTAAGTTTCTAATGGGTGTTCTCATGCTTGTTTCGCTAGAATCTGCTTGACTTGAAATTCTCCGAAATCCCTCCCTAGCTTGGATTCCGCGGGTTGACCTGAAACCCGAACTATTTGTATGATCATTTTATTCGAAGATTTAACAATACCCTATTGACACAGGATTCGTTTTAATGATGATTTTGATTATTTAACGTCTGTCTATGTGATCTTTATTGTGGTTTTCTTCGTTGAGTGCAGGATTAAGTCGCACACAGGATGATATTTGCCAAGGGAGCTCAGTTGGAAGGCATTCTTCTGTCTAGTTGGTCATGAAAATTAGCTAAGGTAAAAGTCGGCAAGACTTTTCTAATCTCTTATCGACTGGTGGCTTGGCTCTGACTGTTTGAAATCCAAAAATCAGAATACTCCCCATTGTGCATCTTATCGGCGTAGGGTTCTCACGGTCTCCCCGACCTATGGTTTGTTTGGTTCAAATTTGCATTTAAGTTTCCTATCAGGAAGACCCCAGAGATGTCACAGCGATCAAAAATCATATGCGGGATCCCTTCGGCAAGACAAGGGTCATCGTCCCGGCGACATGAATTTCCTATTGACATGAGGGGTTTCCTTCAGAGAGATGTCTCGGCAAGATCTTCGGGTCTCACCGACCGGCGGCAAAAGGAATACACTGTCGGCAGATGTTCTCTCTTCACTGAGATGTCTCGACGAATCCCTGAAGTTTCACCGACTACCCCTCCACCAGCAAACACTTCAGCGAGAGTCATCTTCATCAGCGTATGGTCTTGGCAAAGTCTCCATGTCTCGCCGAATGCTATCAAGAGGTGATCCCTTCGGCATAAGGTGTTATCCCCACCAAGATGTTTCAGCGAGTTTACGAAGTCTCACCAACTAAGCAGAAAAGGGGGTCTAACACTTCGGCATGAGTTGTTCCCTTCGGTATGTGCTCTCATCGAATGCCGGGAGTCTGGCCGATGGGGTGGGTCCGTATATCGGCAAAGCAGCATAGTGTCACTAGGAGGTCTGGCCGACATTCAGGAGTCTCGCCGATAACAAGAATGAGCTCGGTAAGAGAAGAGAAATTTGGGGTAATGTCTCCCCAACTCTGATAAGTCCAGAACAGAAAGGAAGCTGAGGAGAAGAAGAAGCTGTGACTCATAGGGACAGCTGTGGTGACCACCGGCGGAGGTTGATAAGAGTTAATGGTAAAGTGCCCTGGAGCATTCAAGGAGACCCTGGCGGAGTTCAAGGTGGACACAAAGACGGAGAATAGATGCTGCAGCTGCAAAAAAAAAAAAGATCAAGAGGCGTCTCCTGAGCTCAAGCCATGATCGACCCAGACAGCGAGGCTCCACTTTAAATGCAGTTTTGACTTTCCTTAGAAAGATCTGAGAGCCGACTCTCCTACAGTTTGCAGATATTTTGTAAACCCTAGCACAGGGGACAACACATTCTTTTGGTACACACTCTGTATAAATGGCATTCTTGCCTCTTTGTAAAGGTTAGACAGTGAGGGATTAGAACTTCTAGATTTAAAGAACTTTTAGATTGAGAACTTTCAAAGTTAGAACTGTTAGGAGTTAGTGAATTAACATAAGGAGATAGAGTTACATCTTGATTCTCAGTAATGAGAGCTTCTCTTGTCTTCTTGGTTAGCAGTAAGGTTTTAGTGCAGACTGTAATGTATTTTCTAATTTCTCTTAGTGTAGTTCGAAACAATCTGGATCCATAGATTCTCTGTACATTGGTGATTGTGCCAACTTTGTAAATATTGCTTATTTGTTTTGTTGACAGTAGAAGCAATCAGAGTTTAATCTACTTCATGTTGTGTTCCTGAATGATATTTGTCTTAATTGATCATTTGATTTGTGAAGTCTTCAAGGAATGAAATGTTATTTGTGTTTTATTTAAATGGTAGCTAAAAAACTTTGTTATGCGAATTAACACTGTGAATACAAGAGGTCGTGTGTCAATCACAAGCTTATCTTGTTCTGCAGTTTTAGTTTATAATTCCTTGAAGTTAACAAGTCTGGTTAAGGTTGGATGAACTATTGTTCTTTTTTCTTTCAAAACTCTTACTTATCTTTTTATATTTCTTTAAAAACCCCTGTTAGAGTAGGTTTTATTTCATGCTTGATCTTAGAACAATCCAGAAGCTCAACACCAGCAGGCCCCTTGAATATTACTGTTGCATTGACCACTGAGTAACATCAGCACAGTTGAGACCCAACTATAAAGACCTTGGGAGCTAAGGCATCCATGTGTTGCCTTTCTCTTTTAGGAGAAGCAAAATAGCAATATTTTGTTTGCATTGTTGTGGTGCCAAAATCACCATCAACAGTTATAATTCACATGTCAAAGCCAAACATAACACTTCCAACTCTCTTAATACTTTGATCCCAACTTCAAAGGTAGAACATATAAATGTTGAGGAAAATTATGATTGTATTTCACTTATAACAAAACTCTTAGATGATGACTGGGGTTCGTTAGATTTTACACCCTGCTTTGTATGAGAGTACAAAATCTCACAATCTAAACCTAAAGAGTCTTGTGTTTCATTTGCTCAATCTTGTTCCACATCAATAAATCAAAAAACAACATCCCATGAGGGTGATGGGGGATTTTTAACTTCCATCCCCCATGCATTTATTGATGCCTAAATTTAAGAAACAAAAAGGATTTGTATTCTTGTAAAAGGATCAATTATTCTCATGAGAATTTACATAAGACATTCATTTGAGTTGGAAAAGTGTTATGAGCTTGGATATAAATTTCTTTCTAAAAGTGGATATAATGAAAAATTGAAACATGGAGATAGGGATCATGTGAAGTCTATACCGTACCTTTCTAAAAAGGGTTTAGGATTCCAAACTTTGTCCCCATCTTCATCTCATGCTCAATCATTTACCATATTTATGAATTCTTGTGGAAAGTGAGCAAGATTTTCTTCACAAGAGAAAATATTGTCTCCTATTACTTATCCTATAGCCAAGCAAGTGCAAATTTTGTTAAGGCTTCTCAAAAACCACTTGATTACTCTTCCTCCAGCATGTAAGAAATTTTATAGAAACAACTCATTTTGTGCATATCATTGAGTGTATGGTCATTCCATTAATGAATGTCGGTCCTTGAGTAGTAAAATACAACAACTCAATGATTGTGGTACTCTCCCATGTATTGGTGCACCTAATCCTTCTAAGCAATAATGATCTTTATTCTATGGTGTTGCTACTCACTATGTGGCATTTGTAGCTTCATATGTTTTCTCATTGCCATTCATGGTGGTACTATCTTAAGTTCAACCATACCATATTTTCCATGGTAGCAACATGATAGTCTCTTTCGTGGTTGTCTCTTCCTTTACACTTGGGGGTCAGGGATAACTCATTTTGGGAGGTGCATCTTCTTTTAAGGATCCCCTTTTCATCTCTCATTTCCTTAAAATACCAACATAGAAATAATGTTGACATTTTAAGGGGGGGCATATCACCCTATCTATTTCATAAATGTGTTATGAGATTTAACTTATTGACATACCCCTTTGGTGGAGGTGTTGTTTAGAATGCCTCTTGAGGTGTGGTTATCAATTCATCCCCTGTGATGTTGAGCATTGATTCATCCCCCACGATGTTAAACCTTTGAGTGATCCCTGAAGCATGGAATTGGCATAACACAACTTGTTGATTCATGAACTTGAGCATTTTTACATGGCAAAATAGCATAGCACACCTTTCTTGCCAGTGGATCCATGTGTTTCATGAGTGATTTTACATCCTTACGAGAATACCATTTTATTTAAACAACACATTCGATGGATGGTGTTTGGTATTTGAGACAAATTTAAGATTGAGGTCTCTTTTCCTTATGACTCAAATTCATTTTTAGTAATAAACCTCGTGTTTGTGTTTTATTGTTTGTCTTATGTTACTATGTGTCTACTTTGTGTCTTTAGCATGTTTTCTTTGTGTATTTCATGCGTTTTCTGTGTATTTTGTGTGTTTGGTTCATGGTGTGTTTTCTTTGTGTATTCTTTTAAAGTGTACTCCATTGGTTGTTCACTAAGTGCTTTGTGTGTGAGAGAATCTTTTCTTGTCTTATGTGCATGTTTGTCCTTTCATTAGGGATTGATGAGATCCTAAGTTGGGGGCTTGTGCACCTCTCAACTTGGTGTCATCTTGTCTCTTTAGTGTTTTGATATGTATATTTATTCCTTTAGTGTGAGTATGAATGTAAGATCACACTCTCACTAAAGTGGAGGCTAAATATAGCTCATAAAAAATTGTCACCTTTGACAATTTCACACTACCTTGACACCCTATTTTTCCTATCTTTATTTATAATAATAATTTACCAATTTCACGGTCAAATTAATAAAATATATTTAAATCCCCATGATCCCTATAAATTCAGGCCAAAAAGTACTGATTAGTTTGCACAGGGCATCCTAGACCAAAAAACAAATTTTTGAATGTTTGAAATTTTGATTGGTAAGATTTTATGATTTGAAAATGATCCTAGGTCAGCCCCTACCCAAAAGGATTAATTAAAATGCATATATAAACATGCTTTCCTCTCATTTTGAACATTAAGGAGGTAATTTATGAATGGGAGATCAATTAGAAGGAAATTATGGAGAAGTATTGAGTTATCCTCTGCATGTTAGCTTCAAAAATCTATGGTGTATGTGAGTTAACCTTTTGTAGGTCTATTAAGCATTCACGAAATCCATCTATCAACTTGTGTGTGTCATCTCCTCTTTGTAAGGAAGCTAAGGTAGTAGAATGAATTCCTACACTAATATTGAGAGGAGGATAATGCAAAAATTTATAGATCTTTTCAACAGTTGGGTATGTACAGGATCATGATGGGCCAAAAAGTGGCGATATGATGGGTATGTGGCTGACAACTTTTTTTTTACCCAAAATTGATGAAACGAAGGGTTTTTAAAGAGATTCTCAGCTTTTAACCAATATAAATTATGCTTTACTTTGAATTTAATAAATAATTATCCATTTTCTATTTGAATTACGACTAAAATCTGATTGATAGGCTGATTGAAAAACATCGTAGCTTTCAAATGGTATCACATTTTTTGAATCCAAAACATGCATCACATTCATACTATAGGATTAAAAAAAATTGAATTTCATGAAGTTTTGACCAAGTTAAGGTGGTGGACATACAAGTTTTTATATTTTTTAAAAGTTGTAATAAAAAATCATAATTAATTATTTACTTGGAAAAAATTACAAAAAATATGCATCACATCCGGACATGAGTCCTCTACTTATATGTAAAATATTATAAAAAAATATTATCATTTTATTGTGGTTAGGTGGTTAGACAACCTTCTTTTTTTGAAATTAACTTTTCAGAATTGAAATTTTTATTTTTCAAAATTTTTTTTTAAATAGACCTAGTAGTTTAGAAACTACATTCAATTTTCTACAGATTCTATTCTTACATATTTTTGAAATAATATAGATAACTTATTCAAATTTTTACGTCAAGTTGCCTAACTCTGATTTTTCTGAATTTCATTGCCACTTAAGGGCCTATTTTTTTCATGATGATCCTGCACATACCCAATTATATAAACTTAAACATAAAGAAACATAAATTTCATGCATACAATAACACCATGATTTATGTGGGGAAAACCCTTTTGAGAGAAAAACTCCACACTCCAAAAGTCGCCCAATGTTTTATTCAGAAATCATGAAGATTACAATATACTTGCAGATCAAGCCTCTCATAGGAGTATCACCAACTAGAGATCCAAAGGAAACATAACCGCTATAAAAATCTCATAATACATCATAATACACAGTCGTAATACAACACTCTCATAAAATAGGGTTTCCTTCCAGGGAAAGTCAAACCAACAAAATATCGATCGTCAGATCTAAGACCTAATGATGAACGATCCAAATTTACAAAATATCGACCTTATGTAATTGCAAGATTGAGACACATTTTCCCAATAAATCTTCCACTTGTCGAACACCTTGCAAGAGCAATAGGAGGGTGTGTAAACATCATCCCTTAATCGCTAGGGACCGAAAGGCCCATAGACTTCAAACACCATATGAACTCTATACTTACATGCTTAGTTAAAGAATCAACAACATTCATCAAAGTCTCTGTCTTAACCAACTTCACCCTGCCATCTTCGACCATATCTCTAACAAAATGATATTGTCCATCAATGTGCTTGGTCTTAGCATGAAATGTTAGGTTCTTAGCTAGACATATCACAAGCTGACTGTTGCAATAAATTATCATTGCACCTTGTTTTATTCCAATAATTGAACCTAGTCTCTTAAGCCAAATGGATTCTTTACATGCCCGAGTAGCTGCCATATACTCAACTTTAGTAGTGGATAAAGCAACCACAACCTGTCACTTACTCATCCAACTAATTACACCACCAAATAAAAGTGAACACATAAGCACTAATGGATCGTCTGCTATCAACATCACTTGCTAGTCTGAATCCGCATGACCATGAATATCAAGGGAAAATCCATCTTCAATAAAATTACTATGATAACACAAGGAATACTCTGAGGTACTGTGCAAATATCTGAAGACTCTTTTAATTGCATCCCAATGAACTCTACTAGGATTAGACATATATCTAGAAATAACCCCCATGTAGTGGAAAGCTAGAGAAAATAGTTACCTATTGATAGAGAGCTACTTGTAGTAATATCTATGAGACTCAAAATAACTGCTAGATAGATTGAGAGGGGTGCAAAAACAATTATAAAATATAATATAGACTCAAATAGTCTCATTTCTTTAATAAATATATCTTCAATATTGTGACCAAGAGAGAAATTTATAATTCACGTGTTAAAATGAGAAAAAGATGGGTCTTATATATAATTTTTTATGAAAAATTAGTCATTAAATGCACCTCCCATTTAATTTTTGGCCTTGAGGAATCCAAAATTTTAAGAAAAATCCAAGGTAGAATGGGGATATCTAAGGGTTGTGATCATTAGCAAGGATATGCTATGAGATGTAAAATCTAAGAGGGAAAATAAGAGGTTTGGAACACATAAGAGATATAATGAATGCATTTAATATTTTTTATGAAGGGGAAACACGTTGTAGATGAGGGGATTCACTAATCCTATGTCTCTAGGAAAAAGAAGAGTTAGTAGGGAGTGAATTTCCCTCAACTATCTCAATAGAAAAGATAGGAAAATAAGGTGGCAAATGGAAGACAAATTGGACTCTATTTTATGTTTTCAGGGATGGAGGATTTTGGGAATCATGTGAGCAAACTACAAAGGCTTTGGACTGCAGAATAATTGGCTCTTAGCCAAAGGATGACAACATGATGCGACACACTATCGTCTTAGGGATGTGTTGGTGTTTTGTATGGATTGATAATAGAGTCTACAATAAAAAACTCATAAGGCGTGCTAACTACCGAAAAACCTTAATCTGATAGTTTGAATGAAAAGAACAAAATGTTGCTAATGCATGAAATAAATTAAATACAACAAGAATACTATAACTTAAAAAATGAGTAGATTGTAATGAAATACATAGCAATGCTAGTAGAAATCCAACTTACGGGTGGTCCAACCTCCTGCAAGCTCCACATGAATAGAGTACCTACACAAACGAAGATAGAAAAATGTTGAGACTATTTTTTGGAGTTTGCCTTAGTCAAACCCCTACTTTGGTGTTTCCACCTCCACAGACAACCGATATGCAATTATAGAGAGAAAAATAGATGGAAGTTACAGAAAGAAAAGACGATCTAAATGCTAATCTATAAGTAAGAAAATGCAATAAAGTAAATGTTACCCTCCCTTCTACATTCTTGGAGAAGTAGAGAGAGGAAGGAAGAAAGGCTTGAGAGTGTGAGGCGATAGTTCCGATGACACAGAGCTTGAAAACCTGTGAGAAACAATGGTGTAGAAGCAAGAAGCAACGAAAATAATGGTATATAATGGAAGATGTAGAGTGAATGAGCAAGAAGCGAGTGATATTGATGTAGGAGCATCTATGGTTGACCAACAATCTTGCATCAACCAAAATAATATTTTAATTCAATTTCCTAAGGTTTTGTAGGTAATTATCTTGGTGAGGTAATTTGAAAAGTTATATTAAGTTAAACACTAAATAATTACCCTTTTTATTATTTTGTTGCAATTTTGGGGTGTGGAGACAATTTAGGGGGATTTTGAAAATTGTCTAATATTGAAAAAATTGGCAATAAATATTCTTGGGAGTGGATTTGGAGGGATTTATAAATTTGAATTATGCATTTAAAACTTCCTAAAATCATTCATGAAAAGTGGGCACCCAAGGTGAGTTGGTAGGAGTTACATTGTAAACTACTCTAAAATCTAGGAATGGACTCCAATTTTGGCAATTTTAGTGGGAGTGGGTTTATGAATGCATTTTTAATATTATTGATGTAGATCTGGGAGGATCAAACCAAATAAATATGACAACCTGCCTTTAAGAGGCATCTAACAAGACTAAAATAACTTATTTGAGCAATCTAAACAACTCTCAAAGTCTAACAATTAACAGAAGCATAATTTCACACTTTCACCCCTTGAACCCTAGTAGTAGTGGAAACTCAGTTTTTTCCCAATAACTCAAATGTTCTCCAAAGCAATATACAAAATATTGATGGTTTCAGACACCCATTTTAGGGTTATAACACATATCTCAAAGTCAGGTACAAGTCCTTTGGACCAATTCCCAAAAATAACCCCTTATAGGCTGACCTAATTAGACTGATTAGGCCTAATTTGCAAAGCAACATGTATTTAAATTGATCATAGGACCATGAAACCTTGGGGAAGAATTTATTATGTTCCCAAGCCTCCAAAACCATAATTGGATCCCACTGGTATGAACAACTTCATCCCAAACCTGAAAAACCCTTATTTTATGCACTATTCAAGAGGGTTTATTGAATATGATACTTCCACAACCTCCCAGATCTTAAAAACAACTTGAAAATAGTACATTAGCCTTGTACATGCTTAAAAGTTCAAAAAAAAAGACCTCCCATACAGATTCTACCAAACCCTAGGTTAAAGCCCTTATTCACATGCATTTTGTACACCAAAACTCACATGAACAACAAGTTTATTCCCCTTATTTCTTCCACAACACTCTAATCATGTAGCCTACCATCTAACCAGACTCCATAGGGTCGCTTACATGAGTTATAGTTTCTACAGATGGTGTAAGGGCCCTTTAAAACATTGTTGTGATCACAAACCCTCAAAACAGGGTATAACGACTGTTCACAAGAAAATACTTAAAGAAAGCTTCAAATTATTTATTTAACCTTAAAACTAGATGGAAATAAAATTAGACACATGAAATTACAATATTCATAAATAATTTACTCAATACAATGACTGTACGATATCGTACAGGTCTGGAAAAGTCATAAAAATTCAAGAAATTGTTGCTAACACAGAGAATTCAATATTATTTCTTCACAAAACTCCAAAATCAACCTTACATTCGGTGCCTTCATTCCTTTTAAAGGCTTCTTCAATCCCAACCAATGACCAACCAGCTTGCAACTTATTTTTAAAACACTAATGACCGTTGGAGGTCATAAACACACCCTTTTACAAGTCTTGTTAACATATACTTTCATACATTGCAATGGTTATACCTTTTGACCCTCCAAACCATTCAAATACATTGAAAGCACTTATGATGGTCTATTTAGACCTTATGAAATTATAACACATGACCTACTACACAAAAAAAACCCTGAACCTACTTAGACCCCTCTTTGTCTTCATTGACAATTACTTCACAAATGTGACCTTGTTTACAAGAATGAATCAATGAGACACCAAATGGTCTTTATAGACCTTATTAAATCAAATAAGAAACAAAACCACTTTGTAACCTCCCTAGTTATCATCAAATGATCAAATATGGAGGATGAGGTGTAGGTTCTCCTACACCATACACCCCCCTAGAAAATACTCATGCCCCATGAGTTGTCCTTGCCTCCATTGTCTCCAAGCTTTACAAAGGCTCTAAGATTCCACAAATCTCCTTCCCTGGTATATGCATTTTTTGATTTACAACTTGCTCTGCACATTGAACATGCTTGACATTGATTTCCATTGGTGTTGGATTCACCTTAGTACTTAGACCTGAAAGTGGTCTTCCTGCTGTTCTCTGATCAAAACCAAATTGTATGCCTTTACAAACACTTGCAAACAAACAAATATTAGTGTCCTTTTGATATGTTTTTCCTTTTTTCTTACCTCCATGTTCATTTCTTTGTTCAAATCTCTGCACACTCTATCTCTCTGCCTCTATTTTCAGACACTCTGTTTTATCAACACCTACCATCATTTCCCTATCTCTACAATCCATTGCATTGACTGTATTGTCAGATCTTTGTATCTTTGTATATGCAAAATCTCCACCTTTGACAAGTGTACTTTGCACCAAAGGACATATCACTATCCCCACTAACACATTCTTACTCCAATTCACCCCCAACTCTCTTCTCACCACTGTATCAACCTTCTCCATAGGCTTCACATCATTTTTCTTGAACCCATTTGAGCACCAACTTGCACATTATTAGTTACCATTGTCCTAGCGCCATTCATAGGCGTCTTTTTTGCTGTTCTAACATCATAAATCTGCTCCAAAATAAAAAACAAATTGTTCTTACCACCCTCAAGCTTTATAGGTTCCTTTTTGCCAAAGATCACCACCTTAGTTTTTCCCTTATCCTTCTCTTTTCTCTGCAAAGGAGTTAGCTTGAAACTTTGATTATCCTTCCAAATGGTGTAAGTGTTTTCCCAACCATCATACATAGAATTCCTATCAAATTGACATTGCCTTCCCAAGAGCAAATGGCAACAACCCATTGGCAATATGTCACATAAAACTCTATCTTTGTACTCCCCAATCTATAAATCCACATAGGCTTGTTCATCCACCACTAAGGTTTGACTATCATTCACCCAAGAAACTTTGTAGGGTGCTACATGAGGTATCTTTTCTAGACTCAACTTATCTACCATCTCCCTAGACACCATATTATCTTGAGAACTAGAATCAATTACAACTTGACACACTTTACCTTTACATTTGCATGAGGTTTTGAATAGGATCCTTCTTTGGCTCAAATCTTCTTCTTTTTATGCTTGCAACAAGGTCCTTCTTATCATGAGTGCTTCTCCTACCTCTAGATCTGCAGGTCTGCTTGATGAACTAACACTCTCTTCTTCATCCCCTTGCACAAATTGAACTCTTTTAGCAACACTAAACTTGTTAGGACACTTGAAGGTAGGGTGACCAAACTCACCACACCTGTAGCATCTTCCTACAAATTCATTTGAATCTCTTCCTCTATGATTGGCTCTTCCACCTCTCCATTCACCTCCAAACTTAGTCCCTTGTTCTTTTCCTTTCCCAACATCTTCTTGACCTTCTTTGGATCTTCTTTGTGTTGAAAAGGTGCCTCTACCCCTAGATATACCACCTCTACCTCTTACCGCCTTCTCTTGTCTCCTTTTAAGTTTCTCCTCCACTCTGATTTCCAGCTGGAAACGTTCTTCAACACTTTTTGGATTAGCAACAACAAGTTCGTCTTGTATGTTAAATATCAAACCACTTAGATATCTAGCCACCTTTTTAGCCTCTTCCTCATCCTTCCTAGATCTTATACTTAATTTTTAAAATTAATTAGTGTAGGCTTTAACATCCAAGTCTTTTTGTTTCAAACCTTGCAATTTTTTATACAACTGAACCTCATGATCCTTTAGAAGAAACTTACCCTTCAACTTCTACACCATCTTGTCCCAAGAAGTGATTCTTGATTTTCCTTGTCTCCTTGTCTCTGTTTGTTCATAATCCCACCAAAGAAGAGCATGTCCCTTTAGATTTGTTTTTGCAACCTTCATCATCTATTCTTCTAGAACATCCTCACTTTCAAAATAGTTATCCATAGAAGCTATCCAATCAAGTAATTCCTCTTCATTAATATTACCACCATTAGCAAGAAGATCAACTTTTACCTTATGAGTACCACCTTTTACTTCCTTGAGAAGCTTTACCATCCTTTGATCTTCAGGATCTAGGTCTTCATCAACATCTTCATAGTCTTCTTCATCTTCTTCTGTTTCACTCTCTTCCTCAACATCTCTCCTTTTCTTTGTCTCCAAGGCTGCAAGCCTTGCCAACATTGCATTGTGAGATTCTAGAAGTTTAGCATGCTTATCCTTCAGATCTTGCAACTCCCTAGCAACACCAATGTTCTTAGGAGATATTTTCTCCAATCAACTTCCTTCAAGCCTACAAAAACCAATTAAATTACCAACAAGGGATCTTTTCCCTTAAGATTTGATACCACTTTGATGCAGATCTGGGAGGCTCAAACCCAATCAATCTAACAAACTGACTTTAAGAGGAATCTAAAAAGATTAAAATAACTTATTTGAGCAATCTAAACAATTCTGAAAGTTTGACAATCAACAAAAGCATGATTTCACTCTTTCATCCCTTGACCCTAGTAGTAGTGGAAACTCAGTTTTTTCCCAATAACTCAAATTTTCTCCAACACACTAGATAAAATATTGATGGTTTTAAACACCCATTTCAGGGTTATAACACATATCTCAAATTTAGGTACAAGTCCTTTACACCAATTCCCAAAAACCACCCCTTCTAGGTTGACCTAATTAGATTGATTAGGCCTAATTTGCAAAGAAACATGTCTTTAAATTGATCACAAGACCATGAAACCTTGGGGAAGAATTTCTTATGTTCCCAAACCTCCAAAAACACAATTGGATCCCACTGGTACGAAAAAATTCATCCCAAACTTGAAAACCCTTATTTTATGCACTATTTAAGAGGGTTTATTGAATATGACACTTCCACAACCTCCTAGACCTTAAAAACAACTTGAATATAGTACATTAGCCCTGTACATGCTTAAAATTTCAAAAAACAAGACCTTCCATATAGATTCTACCAAACCCTAGGTTAAAGCCCTCATTCACATGCATTTTGTACACCAAAACTCACAGGAACAATAGGTTTATTCCCCTTATTTCTTCCCCAACATTCTAATAATGTAGCCTACCATCTAACTAGACTCCATAGGGTCCCTTACATGAGTTAAAGTTGCCACAAATGGTGTAAGGTCCCTTTAAAACATTGTTGCGATCACAAACCTTCAAAACAGGGTATACCGATTGTTCACAAGAAAATACTTAAAGAAAGCTTCAAATTATTTATTTAACCTTCAAACCAGATGGAAATCACATTAGACACATGCCACTACAATATTCATAAAGAATTTACCCAATACAATGACTGTATGATACCGTATAGGTCTAGAAAAGTCATAAAAACTCAGGAAATTGCTGCTAACACAGAGAATTCAATATTATTTCTTCACAAAAATCCAAAATCAACCTTACATTTGGTGCCTTCATGCCTTTTAAAGGCTTCTTCAAGTCCAACCAATGACGAAACAACTTGCAACTGATTTTTAAAACACTAATGACCGTTGGAGGTCATAAACACACCCTTTTACAAGTTTTGTTAACACATACTTTCATACATTGCAATGGTTATACCCTTTGACCCTCCAAACCATTTAAATAAATTAAAAGCACTTATGATGGTCTATTTAGACCTTATGAAATTCCAACACATGGTCTACTACACAAAAAACACCCTGAACCTACTTAGACCCCTCTTTGTCTTCATTGACAATTATTTCACAAATGTGACCTTGTTTACAAGAATGAATCAATGAGACACCAAATGGTCTTTATAGACCTTATTAAAGAAAATAAGCAACAAAACCACTTTGTAACCTCCCAAATTATCATCAAATGATCAAATATGGAAGTTGAGGTGTAGGTGCTCCTGCACCAATTATGGAATGCTTTTGGCATTGATTTTTGGAGGCTTCTTCCCAACTTGGTTGTGGCTTTTTGCTGGAGAAGCTTTGGGAGCATGTTTTTGAAGATTATAGACAATTTGGACTTGATTTTAGTAGCCATTCTTTCCTAGATTGTGTAGGTTGTTGTTGCAGGTGTGGATTTTCTTGGGGAAGGTGGAAATGATGTGTGGTTGTAGGTTTGAAGGTTTGTGGACAACAACAAATACATTTGAAAGTTGTTGCTTTATTGCAGCAAGGACTTCTCATTGAAGATTGCATATTAAAGGAGCTAGAAGCTACAGGAAGGGGATAGATTGAAGGAGGTCAATTTATGATTGATCTTTGCTATTTTTAATAGACTTATATAAATCTTATTTCAATTTGTAATGGTTTATATCAGACCATACAATTGTATATGATGTATTTTCAAATTTGGTAATGATTTCCATGTAATATAGAGAAAAGTTGAATAGTTAATGGATCAATCTATTTGTAGATTTTTTGGGTTATTTCAAACAATTTTTGAGTTGAATCTTATGTTGGGATTTTTTGATTGAGGGTTGGATCCTTAATTCATTAGTGGTATCAGAGCAGGAGTTCTTGAGTGCGTAGGAAGAAGTGTTGATATGAGGCAATTTACACCAGGACCTGTGGTGGTGTGTTTGTGATTTGTGTGTAGACAGATCATCAGACGTGAGGCAGTCAAGACTTGAGAGGATGGGATGGGTCATGAGGAGGCCCGTATGAATTTTATTTTGGGAACAATATTGGGAAGAAGTGGAAAATAGGAAGTACCATGAAGAATTTGAAAAGCTCAAGGCTAAATTAGATGTATTGAAAAAGATGGTTATGAAGGACATGAGAATATGGGATGAGAGATACATGAAGAAGAAAGTTCTCTTGAAAGAGGACAGCAAAGAGAAGATTAGAAAGAAAGAGTGTTGTAGCCCTTTGGTAGGGGTTGAATGTAAGGAAAAATATGTGGGGGAAACCCACACAAATGGAAAATATAATGAGGTGCACGTTTCAACAATAACATGTGAATGAAGTGCATTATGTGAAGTGGATGAAGAAGATTTGCAATAAAAAAATATGAACATGGATGGTCCTAAGTTTGATGAGAAAGTTGGTGAAGATGAGGATGATTTCTTGTTGAAAGAAGAGATGAAAAGAATCAACAAGTTGTTTGAAGGGGAGTTGATGGAAAAACACGAAGAGGAGTTTGCAAAACTTGTCATTGGAGGTGAGAAGATGGATGTTGCAGCGAAGAATGAGGAACAAAATGTTGGGGCAGTGAACAAGAATGAGGTAAATTTTTATTTTGAATTTAGTTGTGATGATTCTATACCTTCTTTGTTGAAAGTAGAAGCGGATGCCGAGCAAGAAGAGAGTATGCAGATGGAAATTTTTAATTTCCATGGAGTAGCAATTGCAGATTTGTATAAGGATTCAATAGATTTTGATTATTGTTTGGATAATACATATTTGGATATAGAATTTGTAGAGTATGTTGTAGGTGAAACTTGGTGGAGGTGGTCGGTTTATGGTGGGTTGAATCCCACAAAAGTAGAGAGGAGAATGTATGGTATTAGGAGGAGGATGGTACATGGTGGATACAAGTCCATGAGAGGAGAGATGAATGGAGTGCAAAGTTGTTAGAGAAGGAGGTTGCTTGTTCCAACTAAGTGTTGGAAGAGGAGAAAGAAGAAAAAATCAGGGATACTAGTTTTAGTGATGGATTTTGCTAGGGATTGCTTGCAATTCAAAAGGGTGGGTACTACCACTCAACTCCATTTTGTGAATAGGGATTCACAAAATTTTTCCTACCCTAGGTGTTTGATGCATGAGCATTTGTGGTTGACCAACAATCTTGCATCAACCAAAATAATATTTTAATTTGATTTCCTAAGGTTTTGTAGGCAATTATCTTGGTAAGGTAATTTGCAAAGTTATATTAAGTTAAACATTAAATAATTACCCTTTTTATTATTTTGTTGCAATTTTGGGGTGTGGATACAATTTAAGGGGATTTTGAAAATTGTCTAATATTGAAAAAATTGGTAATAAATATTCTTGGGAGTGGATTTGGAGGGATTTATAAGTTTGGATTATGCATTTAAAATTTCCTAAAATCATTCATGAAAAAGTGGGCACCCAAGGTGAGTTGGTAGGAGTTACATTGGAAACTACCCTAAAATCTAGGAATGGACTCCAATTTTGGCAATTTTAGTGGGAGTGGGTTTATGAATGCATTTTTAATATTATGGAATGTTTTTGGCATTAATTTTTGGAGGTTTCTTCTCAACTTGGTTGTGGATTTTTTCTGGAGAAGCTTTGGGAGCCTATTTTTGAAGATTGCATGCAATTTGGACTTGGTTTTAGTAGCCATTCTTGGCTAGATTGTGTAGGTTGTTGTTAAAGGTGTGGATTTTCTTGGAGAAGGTGGAAAGGATTTTTGGTTGCAGGTTTGAAGGTGTGTGGACATCAACAAATATATTTGAAAGTTTTTTCTTTTTTGCAACAAGAACTTCTCATTGAAGATTGCATATTAAAGGAGCTAGAAGCTATAAGAAGGGGATAGATTGAAGGAGGTCAATTTATGATTGATATTTGTTGTTTGTAATAGACTTATATAAATATTATTTCAGTTTTTAATGGTTTATATCAGCCCATATGGCTGTATATGATGTATTTTCATTTTGGTAATGATTTCCATGTAATACGGAGAAAAGTTGAATAGGTAATGAATCAAACTGTTTGCAGATTTTTTGTGTTATTTCAAACAATTTTTGAGTTGAATTTTATGTTGTTGGGAGTTTGTGATTGAGGGTTGGATCTTACTACATCAGATATTGAATGAATGGAATGAATGGAATTGGAAGAGGTAAGTTCAAAGGCTATTTTGGAGGTAAAGAGACGTTTTCGGGCGGTCAAGGTTCACAAGAGGTGTTACATTCGTAGGTTGATAGAGAACCACAATGTCCCAACATCCATTGACCTGAGAATCTTGTTAGGATTCTAGCATGGCATGTAGACACCTGCACAATGTGTAGGAATCTGTGACAAAAATTCCCTCATCGATAGAAAATGACAAAGCACATGCCAGAATGAAGGGTAAAGGTGGTGAATTTTTGCATTTTCAACCTTATAAGGATAAGGTGAAGGTGATGTGGGAAATTGCACTAGGGTAAAATTTGATGCCTCAACACAAGTATTTTTAATGATTGGAAGAAAGGGGAGAAAAGAGCATGAAGAGGGGAGAAATAACATTGGATAAAGTGGAAAAGAAAGAAATACTCTATATAAAAAATTAAGATGGAAATGAAAAAGGGACGAGGATGGACTATGAAAGTAAAATGAATCATTACTATGTTCAAAAAATAGAAAAAAATAGGAAAAGGACCAAAATAGAGGTAAAACACTAAAAATAAATTGTAGACTGTAATTTTTGTTTTTGTTATTACACCCACCAATCAAGGAGATGAAATATGCTCATTTTTCCTAATTTATTGAAGTAAATAAAATAAATTACCTAGGAAAAATTAATATAAGGTACGATCATATAATTATGATAACACCAACTTGTAATAGGCTCAACTATTAGCAAGAAATTCAAAGGTATTGTCCATCCTACAAAAGAAACCAACACACTTTTCAATACAAATTCTTCTCAATGATAGGTATCAATGATCCACTAGTATATTGTAGGATATCACACTCATTGCAATACAAGCTACATTGAAAGAACATAATTTCATAATATAATGTATTTTGATACCATGTCACATGTGTTTAATTTTTGGTTATTAGCCTAGATTAGGTTGTGTAGTGTGACCTTATCTATAGAATAGGTCATGCTAAATTTTAAACCTCCCTTTCTCCAATTGACTTTTCTAGAGCTTGACCATTTTCTCCTAAATTTTAAAGTCAAAAACCTTGATCAAGCAACTAGGAACAATTTAAGTACATAAAGATGGGAATTAGAAGGGGCTCTTAATTAGCCACTTTTTATAAAAATAATAAAACCTTAATTTTGATGAATAATTTGAGATTCCTATGCTTAAAATTTAAATATACTTTAAGAACAAGATTTGTACCATTTTAAGTCTAATTTTAAGCAATATTTTTTTAAAAATGTTGAAATTTAAATATTTTAAAAATGTTGAAATTTAAATAGGTCATATAATGATAAAGCACTTTGGATTCTAAAATGGAAATGACCCATTACTTGTGGGAAATGATTGCTTGAGATAAGTCTAAGTCTTATCACATGCTCTTTGACTTGTTTTAGTTCATTAAGTATTTTTATTTACTTTTTGGTGGAAAGCTAGGTAAGATCATGTAGTAGGTGACATTTTTTATATTAATGCTATGAGATTTCCACAATCTATCATGTTGAACATTTTGTCATTTCTGGATTTTTGATTGTGTTAAAGTTTTTTCATCAATGTTTCGGATCACACTCAGTGATCCTTAGCTCTTTATCATCCTGATGATGGATCACTAAGTGTGATCCAAAACGTTGATGAAAAAACTTTAACACAATCAAAAATCCAGAAATGACAAAATGTTCAATTTTTTATATCTTTAATGAATATACATTTTTATTAATTATTGAAGTAGACACATTATTCAAAACATAACACTTTGTGCGATCCTCCTTAATTTAAAAAAATGAATTAGTTTATTTCAATATGCATAGAATGAAGCATAGGAACTTGAGAACATGATTTTTAAAATTTGAATAAATGAATCAATAGATACACTAAGAATTACAATACATGTTTCTTGATATATGGAAATATTAGTAAGAAATATTAAATCATTGATTATTTAGATTATAGAAAAATATATGGTTAGAAAGGCAATAACTAACTCAATGCAATGACATCTTTATAAAACCTCATGATGAATAAACGTGTCAATTATAGTGAAACTTGACATATCTATATTTTTTAAATAAAGATTTTATAAGGGCATTAGTAGGTAAAATCCTAATGCTTAGAAATACAAGCTATTTCTAAGCTTAAGGCTACTTACAAATTTAAATTAAATAATTAATGACCTCTTACACTACCATGTGATGCACTAGATGCTTTTCAAAATAATATTTTAAACAATATAATTAGTGTTATAATGCAAGAGTGTATAGTTTGAGTGTCATTGAGTAATAATTCATATTGTAATTTAGTAGCATGTTCACGATTTTTAATAAAATTGAGCATATTACCCATTGAAATTATATTTGAAAATTAATTACACATGTGGAAATAGATTGAAAATAATATATATAATAGTTGAAATTATTCTAAATTAATTAGCACTTTAAAATTGTAGCACCCCTCCATTTTGGGCTCTTTGATCGGCAGTGTTCTTCTTTGTTATGTTGTTTCTGTTTATGCTGTGACTTTGGTACTTGGTTAATATTTGATCACAAATTGTAAAGCGATGCGAATGTTATATTTTGATGTGATGGTATTTTACTCTGATGTTATCTTTATGGCATACTTTGGATTAGCTTAGCAGATATTGAATTAATGATGCTTTATGCTTTTGATCATATTATTGATGTTAGATTCGCCAGTCAGTAATTCTGTATTGGTGAAGGGGACGGGATTGTACTACTCGCTTGTGAGCGCCCTACGATTCTAGGATTTCCTCTTCACGGTGTGTTCTATATATATATGCATGTTCGATATACTCTTTGTTCGTAAGTTGATAGGTACAGGACATCGACTCCACCTGGTTCACAGGTTTGAGTGTGTCCATTGGCCAACGGTATTCGATTGGGAGATAGTAGCTAGGTTTTCCATGCCAAGTCATCACCCTAGTCATAGTGTGTCGTCGGGTTAAGTTGCTTCTTTATTGTGCATCTCTGCTTGTTTTCATTTAAATTGCAAGTTGAAAAAGGTAATTAAAT
Source organism: Sequoia sempervirens (assembly GCA_007258455.2). NCBI lineage: Eukaryota > Viridiplantae > Streptophyta > Pinopsida > Cupressales > Cupressaceae > Sequoia > Sequoia sempervirens. The sequence goes on from VDFB02179234.1 coordinate 108,346,496, forward strand.
GGCTCTATGTATTTAAGTTGTTTATTAAATCTATCTGGTTATAATGTTATAAATGTTATTTAATTTATTAATTAATTTAATTTAATTAATAAACTGATCTAATATTGGATTAGATTTATTTTATTGATTAATTAAATTAACCTTGTTGAAATAAATCAAGTTATTCATTTTGGAAATTATAATTGTTAAATTATTTTGAAATGAAAATTTTAAAAAGTGTTAAAGTTTTTTGAAAAGAATTTTTTTAAAAGTTAAATTCTTTTTGGAAATGATTTTTTAAAAAACATTTGAATTCATTTTGAAATAGAATTTTTAAAAAAAAGTAATAGTCATGTTGAAAAGAAATTTTAGTTTTAAATTTTCAAAAAAAACAAAATATCTCCAAAATGCATAGTGGGAGTAATAACTATGGTTTAGGGAAGTTGACTAAATTTGGGGAAGATTTTCATTTTTGAAAGAAAATTGTTGTTAAAAGGAAAATGAAGGTATTCTTGTTGGGGATATGCATTGTTGGATTTAGGTAAAGATTTTGGAAAAGCTTTGGAAGAATAGGAAATTGCAGCTCAACTTCAGTCTTCTTCTTCTTCAAGTTTCCAACAGGTTCTTTCTTGTTTGTGTTTATTGTTTTGAAATTTAGGATCTTCATTATTGAAAGCTTGTTTGGAAAACAAATTTGAAAACCTTGTCAAATCTTGAAAGCATTTAGATTTCTTGAAGAAAAACAATCTCTTTCAACTGAAAATTCCAAGTTAAACAATATAAAATGAAAGAGGAAACAAAAGAAAAGCATTTAAATTTCTGTATTTGAATTTGGGGATACCCATAAATTGAACTATGAAACCATGCTTGTATATTATTTTGCTGTAGTTTAATTTGTTGAAAGTTTGTCCAATTTGACTGTAGTATGTAAAATTTTATATATATATATATATATATATATATATATATATATATATAATGGTAATATAAACAGATAGATATATATATATACATATATTATATATTTTTAGTTTGTATACATTTTGTGAAAATGTTTCTTTTTAATTTTTTTTTTTTTTGTTAAAATTTTGTTTTGGAGATTACCAGAGGGAAGTTTATAAAAAAAAAATTTATTAATTTTTTTTTTAGTTTGTATGGGGGGAGGAGATTGCCCCACGCCCATAAGAGGCGATTGTGAAGGCAACACCGCTGTCTTCACAGGAAGCTGTGCTGCCTTCCCAACGCCCCTGTGGGAGGCTGTGCAACAACCTTCTCCATAGTAGAGGCTCGTCCCCTGCTTTGGAAAGGCTGCAGGCCTTTTGTAGTTCATTTTTTTTATAATAAAAAATTTCATTTTATTTTTTTATATATATATAATATATTATATATATAATAAATTTAATTATAATATATATATATTTATATTATGTTTTTTTTTAAATTATTTATTTAATATATACATTATATATATTATTATATATATAATATTTGTATATTATATATATATATATATTTTAAATGATTGGGAATGTAATTTGATTTTAAAAATATATATTTTTAAATAATATTTATATATTTAAAAATGTATATATATAATTGTATATACATTGAGTATATGATTAGATAGGTATGTTTAACATATACTTATATTTTAAATATATTGATCCTGAGTTGGTTACTTTAGAGCAATTGATCGAAATAAAATTGATTTTATAATAAAATGTTTTTTATTTAAAATTTGATTTTGATTATTGTGGATAATTGAGAAAAATGGAATTAAATTATTAAGTTTAAGTTCCTTAATATTGCCAATGTAATCTTAATTACTTTTGAGTATTTGCAAATAATGTCAATTGTCTTAATTGATTACATGTGATATGTCATTGCGTTGTTTGGATTTAAGAAATCCTAAAGTAGGTCATTTAATTGCCAAAAGATCCTTTTCATTATGTGACTTCTCTCATTCTCGTTATTTGGGAAAAATGGGCTAATCGAGTTAGTAAGTCTTCCAGATGGGGTTTTAATTATTGGGGTTGTCGTAATATGTTAGTCAACCTCTGTTTTGCCTTGGGTAGTGCGTATAGTTGTATCCTGTTGTCTTACCCAATTTTCACGAATGGGGTTGGTTTGTGCCTCCTTTAGAAGGAGTGGATTATGTACTTTGTCTCCTCCAGTGTTTGGAGTGAGTTTTCATTATTTGTTGCTTCCTTGGATTGGAGTGGTTGTCTTATCTAGTTTACCCATTGAATTGTGGTTTTGGTTTGTATGTGTTGTCGATAGGAGAGTGGCTCTTTGTGGGGGTCTGACACAGAAAGGGGCACCAGGGTAACTCACTTAGGGTTTAAGTAAGTGATAACTTAAAAAGAATTAATGAAAAACTTTCAGACTAATTAAGATAATGAATGCCTCTCTCATGATTCATGCACTTATCAAGGCTTGAGATGAGACGAGAAGCACAGTTTGTCTGGGGGTCCAGCGGTTGGTAGAGGCAAGCCAGGGTAACCCAAAATGGGAGTCTGGTAGCCTAGGAAGGTTGAGCAAGGGTAACTTATAGCAAATGATGTGTGACACTCTCTTTATGACAACCTGAAGTCAGTTTGTTGTATTGCGTAGATGATCATTATTCTTTGGAAGCATTGCAACCATTGTGTTAAGTGATATTGTATTTGTATTTGATTTAGTTTAGTTATGTATTAGCCTGTGTCTAGAGGTAGATGGTCTTGTGTAGGAATCCTTGTTACTATCTCCTAGCACGAGGGGTGAGCCTTCGGGTATCACATGGTTGGGTGGAATGTGCAACTTTTTCCGTTGGGTTTTCTTCTTGTTTGTGTGGACGAGATTTCCAGTTGGAGAGCTCGTGGGATCCAGTTTCGTTTCATGCTTTATTCATTTCAGTTGATATTGTATTTTTATTACCCCTCATTTTTTTATCAAGATGGAATTATGTAATATGTAATCATTCTTATTGGTTTTACCTCATTTGGGGTGTAGCACCCCTCCATTTTGGCTCTTTTGATCAAACAGTGTTTTCTTTGTTATGCTTTGTTTTGCTATTACTTTGACTATGGTACTTGGTTACAAATTGTTAAGCGATGCAAATGTTAGATTTTGATGAGATGGTTGTTGATAGTCAAAATGGCACAACAACAGTTAAACAAAATATTGATATTCTATTTCTCCTGAAAGAGAAAGATAACACATGGATATCTTAGCTCCCAAGGTCTTTGTAGTTGGTTCTCAATTGTGCTGATGTCCCTTAGTGGTCAATGTAACAATAATGTTCAAGGGTCCTGCTGGTGTGAGCTTCTAGACTGTTCTAAGATCAAGCATGAATTTAAACCTACTCTAACTAGGGGTTTTTAGAGAAACATAAAAAGATGGGTTAGAGCTGTGGGACATAAAAGAATGATAATTCACCTATCTTAACTAGACTTGTTATCCTTCACCAGACTTGTTATCCTTCAAGGAATTATAAACTAAAATTGAAGAATAAAATTAACTTGTGATTAACACACAATTGCATTCATTCATAGTGCTGATTTCTACAACAAAGTACTAGCTACCATTTTGAATAAAACACCAAAATAAAATTCCATTCCTTGAAGACTTCACAAATCAAATTATTAACTTAAGACAAACACCATTCTGAAACACAATCTGAAGTAGATTAAAATCTGGTTGCTTCTACTGTTAATGAAACAGATAAGCAACACTTACAAAGCTGGCACAATCACCAGTGTACAGAAAATTTGTGGCTCCAAATTGTTTCCATTTATATTAAGAAAACTAAAAAGATACATTATTGGTTCCTACTGAATCTAACTGCTAACTAAGAAGAAAAAAGAAGCTCTTATTACAAAGAATCAGGATGCAGTTCTGTCTCCTCTCTCTTTTCTCTATTTCTCTCTGTATTCTAAAACTTCTTTTAACTTTTCTAACCCTAGAAGTTCTAACCTTTACAAAGAGGCAAGAATTCCATGTATATATACAGAGTGTACCAAAAAGAATGCGATGTCCCCCTGCATCAGGGTTTACAAAATATCTGCTTCCAGGAGAGTCGACTCTCAGATCTTTCTGAAGAGAGTCAAAGCTGCATTCAATGTGAATCCTTGCTATCCATGCTGATGAGAGATTATTCCGGGAATCCTCTTAGATCTTTTGTAGCTGCCGCATTTACTTTGGCCTTTCGTGTCCATCTTTGAACTCCATCGGGGCCACCCTAAATGCTCTAAAAGCATTTTGCCATTAATACTGATCTGCCTCTCACTAGTGGTCACTACAGCTGTCCTTGCGAGTCATAGTTTCTTTGTTCTTCTGGCCTCCTTGATGTTCAAGACCTTTCTACATGTTGACCATCTTCTGGAAGCATCATTGGGCCTCTCTTTAGGTCTGAACATTGTTAGCAGAGCCGGTCCATCACCTTGATCTTAGAAAGAATCCATGTCATTTGCATTCTATTGGTCTTCCTTTTTGTTTTACCAAAATAATCAATTAGTCAACCTGTTATTGGTCTGCCTCCTCAGCTTCTCCTGATTGGTTAGGCATACGCCACGCAGGATTATTAGGCGGTCAAAGGTGGTCCACATTAAATCTCATATCGGTGAGACACTAATCGTGTCTCCCCGATACGATTTTGCCTCTAGTAACAGTTATCGGCATAGCGGGTGTCAGTCGATGAGACCTTTGGCGAGCTGTAGAAGTCATATCAAGCTCACAAAGACTATCAGCAAGATAGTCGCCAGTTGGCATGACCTGATAGTGAAGCCCCTCTTCCCTCGGTGAGCACATTCTACATCAGCAAGACCCTACTGGGTCGGTGAGACTCCATGGCGATGCCTTCCTTTTCTCCCCAAGCTCCTCTTCTATTGATTTCAGAGAGACTTCTTCAAGTCGGTGGGATGTCACAGCGAGGGATCAGAATCCTTGGGCGAGCCCATTTTCATGTCGGGGAGACTGCATCATTTCAGGGAGATCTTACCCCAAAATTTATGTTGTGTTGCTGAGGGATCCTCGAGTCGTCAAGACCTTTCATCGAATTTTCTTTATTCTCGCCGGGCTCACTTTGTTTTGGCAAGACTCCTCACTGTCGGCCAGACGTTATGCCGAGCCCCTTAGTCCTTTGAGGAGCTCCTTCTGAGCTCAAATTTCTTTCGGTGAGACATAAAGATCTCGTCGAGACCTTATGGTGATGAAATCCCCTTCTGCCGATGCCTTCATTTCATGTCGGCGAAACAATCCCACATCGGGGAGACCTTTTGGCAATGTTGGATCCTTCTCCCTGAGCTCTTTCTTCTTCTCTAGGCTCGAGCTCCTTTTCCCTTTCGGTAAGACTCTGGTGTAGTTGCCCAGACCTCTCAGAAACTTCCTCTTTTCTCCCCGCTCACTCATTCTTATTGGCCATACCCCACTGGGTTAGTGGGACGTCATGGCAATGTCACCTTTTCTTTCAGCAAGCTCCTTGATGTCGGCCAAAATTTTCGTGGTCGGGGAGACCTTATATCGATCTCCTCTTTTCTTGTCGGGCCCCCTCTATATCCGTCATACCATCTCCCTTCGCTGAGACCTTTCACTGAAGCCACGTTGCTTTATGTTGGTGAGACTAAGTCCCCTCACCAAGACATCTTGGCGAGCCTTCCTTTCTCTAGCGAGCACACCTTGTCGGGGAGACTCCCTTCGGTCGATGAGACTTTACACCGACTGAAACTTCCTTTCGCCAAGTTGAGAGCACTTCGGGGAGACCTTTTGTCAAACTCACTCCGCCTCGCCGAGCTTGTTTCACATTGGCAAGATTTTCGTCTATCGGCAGGACCTTCTGCCGAGGCTGCCGTCCTTCGGTGAGACAATCCCTGGGTCGCCCAGACCTCACGCAGATCTCTCCATCCTTCGTTGATGCCATTTCATTTCGCTGAGACTCTGACAGATCAATGAGATATCCTATCGAGTGGCAAGACCTTTTGGCGATATCCCTCTTGTCGGTGAGACCTTTTCTCCTTTGTCGAGACCTTTTCGCGAGCCCAAACTGCTATGCCGATGCCGCCCTTGTCGCTGAGACCTTGCCTCTTCGGTGAGACCTTTCATCGAGTGGCAAGAGCTTATGGTGAGGGCTCCTTCAGTTGGCAAGACACAAAAAGAGTCATAGCGAGCGGGATGTTTGGGTGACCTGTGAACCCCAAATGAATAGAACGCAATGCCAGTTAGCAAGACAACTGCAGGGTCTTGCTGACCTTCTTCTTAGAGGAAATTTATGACCAATTGGATTGGGGAATGCTTCCCAACTGAGCTCCCTTGACAAATGTCATCACGTGTGTAATTTAATCCTGCAAAACAGAGTCCCCATTAGTCCTTAGAAGCACATTGGATATATCAAAATGAAATACACCATTGTCTAATATAGTGTGATTCAGTACTTAGCAAGAAGGAAAACAATGCATGCTGGGACATAACCAAAATTTTGACAAAACAAGAAGACAAACCCAGGCAGAAAACAAAAGAACTCCCAAGAGGAAAGCAAGTAACCAAAAGCAATAAAAAAAAATAAAAGAAGGGGGGACCCATTTTGTTCTAGATCAAAATGGGGTGGTTATGCAAGGAATAACAATGGTATTTTACTTTGATGTTGTCATTATGGCATGTTTTTAATTAGCTTAGTAGATATTTAATTAATGATGCTTTATGCTTTTGATTATATTATTGGTGTTAGAATCGTCAGTTAGAAAGTCTGTATTGGTGAAGGGGATGAGATTGTATCACTCGCTTGCGAGTGCCCTACGATTTTGAGATTTCCTCTTCATGGTGTGTTTTATTATATCATATATATGCATGTTCGATATACTCTTTGTTCGTAGGTTGACAGGTACAAGACATCGACTCCACTTGATTTTCTAGGTTTGAGCGTGTCCATTGGCCAACGATATTTGATTGGGAGATAGTAGCTAGGTTTTCCATGCCAAGTCATCACCCTAGTCATAGTGTGTCGTCGAGTTTTAGTTAGGATTTAAGTTGCTTATTTGTTGTTCATTTCACCTTGGTTTTTATTTAATTTTAAATTATAAAGGTAAATAAATGGCTTGTGTAGTTAAATTGATGATTAAATATATTTGGTTGTAATGTTAGAAATGTTATTTATTTTATTAATTAATTTAATTTAATTAATAAAATAATCTAATATTGGATTAGATTTATTTTATTGATTATTTAAATTAATTGTGTGGGGTTAAATCAATTTATTCATGTTGGAAATTATAAGTGTTAAATTCTCTTTTTGGAAATGAAAATGTTTAAAAGCATTTAAATTCATTTGAAATAGGAATTTAAAAAAATGAAATAAAGAAATAAAGTCATGTTGTAGAAATTTGCTTGTTTTAAAATTTAAAAAAATAAAAATAAAAAATCTTTAAAATAGAAAGAGGAGCAATAACTATGGTGGATAGGATATTTTAGGGTATATTGACTAAATTTGGGGAAAATATAGAAAGACTTTTGATTCTTAAAAATTTGGTTGTGAGAAAAAAAAGGAAGGAGAGTTCTTCATGTTTTGTTGATGCATTTTGGATTTTGGGTGAGGATTTGGAAAAAGCTTTGGAAGATCTTCTTGTAGGGAAGCTCAACTATCTTCTTCAAACTCTCCTTCAAACTACATATCACAAGTTTTCCTTGTTTATTGGTTTAGAAATTGCATTTTCAATTTAAAAATATGTTGCAACATTTATTTGAAAACCCTATTTAAATCTTGAAAAATTTAGATTTGTTGTTGAAAAATAAAGCTTGCAATAGAAATTTTCAATTTCAACAATAGACAAATGGAAAGAAAGCAAAATGAAATTTGAAAACCTCTCTTTTGGATTTGAAATAGTTCATATCCAATTTGAAATTTAAACCAAGATATGGTGTTGATAAATTAGTTTTATTGCAAAAATTTTGTTGAGAAGTTGCACAATTTGTCTAAAAATGAGAAGTTGAGGTATATATTTATACATATATCTGTATATATATATATACACAAACATATATTATAAATATGTTTTAATCATTTTGGGAAATGTTATTTTGAAAATCATTTTACACATAAATTGGTTCTGTGTAGAACAAGGGAGGTTTTTATTTTTATTTTTTTGAAAATAAAAATATAAAAATAAAATTTTTATGTGTTTGGTTGGGGAGGCAGCAACCATGGCTGCACACAATCGCCACATGGAGGGGCGCTCCTATGGTAGCGCTCCCCACAGCCGTGGGGAAGGCGCTGCTACAAGCAGCGCCGACCTCCATAAGGGGGCTAGGCGCAACCTGTGGCTGCGTCCCCTCACCTTTGGGGGCCATGACCCTTAAAAAAAAGTCATCTTTTTATTTATTTATTTTTTAATTTAATTATTTTATATTACATATATAATATAATATATATATATTATATATAATAACTATATATAATATATAATATATATATTATATGTATATATGTTATATTAATATTTAAATAAATTTGTTTTTTTTATAATTATTTAAATATATAATATGTATATAATATATATATAATATGTATATTATATATATAATATGCATATATTATATATATAATGTATATATTATGTATTTTTAAATAATTGGTCTTGGAATTTAAATGGTTGATTTTAATAGATATATTTAAATAATAATTATATATTTAAATATATATATATATAAATTTGTATATACGCTAAGTATATAATTTCATATATATATTTAATATATATTTATATTTAAATATAAATTATTTTAAGGTGATTATTTCATTATCATAGTTGAAATAAAATAGATTTTATAATCAAATGATTTTATTTAAAAAGTTGATTTTGATTAGTATGTATGATTGAGAAACACAAAATTGAATCATTAGTTATAAATTTCTCAACGTTGCGAATTAAATTTTATTTACTTTTGAGTAATTGCAAGTAACGTTGATTGAGTTGATTGGATTTAGGAAATCCTAAAGTAGGATAATGATTTGCCTATTTTATCCTTCAGTTATGTAATCTCCCTCTTTCGTGATGTTGGGAAAATAGAGTTAAATGTTATGTAAGTCTTCCAGATTGGGTTTCCTTTGAGTTTGGGGGTTGTTGTAATGTGTTAGTCAACCTTTGTTTTTCCTTGGGTGGTGCGTCTTGTTGGATCCAGTTAGATACCTGGTTATTATGAACGGGATGTGTGTTGACTTTATGTCATGGATAGGGAGTCATTCTCTTTAGGTCACACTTGTGTACCCTTGGGTGTGGAGCTATTCCACATGTTGTCTTAGAGGAGTGGCTTGCAATGAGGGCCGCCACACAAAGTGGTGTCAGGGTAACTCTTTGTAAGTTACTTAATTTAGTGATAACATAAATAAACTTATTAGAGTTTAGGTTGTACCAAACACTTAACAAGATTAATTTTTCCTCGCTCATGGACGCAAGGGCTTGTATAGACTTGGGATGAGACGAGAAGGCCTGGAATGGCAAGATCGTTATCTCATCTTTACAAGAGATAACTGATTCCGCATTGGTTTGTATGAGGGGCTGGGAGTCATTAGAGGTTTCTAGGATATCCTGAGATGGGGGCCGGGACCTAGGAAGACTTACCAGGATATCCCATGTGACATTGTGATGAAACTTCTCTTAAGTCAGTAGTATGTTTGTATCAGTGATGCAATTGATTATTTAACTCTAGAAGCATTGTAACCATTGTGTTAGGTGATGTTGTACTTGTATTTAATTCAGTTCAATTTTGAGTAGCCTGTGTCTAGAGGTAGATGGTCTTGTCTAGGAATCCTTGTTACTATTTCCTAGCACGGGGGGTGAGCCTTCGGGTATCACATGGTTGGGTGGAACGTGCACCTTAATTCGTTGGGTCATCCTTTTGTTCGTGTGGATGAGATTTCCAGTTGGAGAGCTCGTGGGATCCAGTTACTTTTCATGCTTTATTCATTTCAATTGTTATTGTAATTTATTACCCCTCATTTGTATCGAGTTGGAAGATGTAATTTGTAACCTTGTTTATTGGATTTACCTCATTTGGGGAATGAGTGTTGTAATCGTATTGTAAATTATATTATTGGAAACATGTGGAATCTCTTATGCCTTTGATGTAATTTTATCATGTATGGAATGTATGTGTATTTAATTTGTTAAGTAATTAAATGTTATGGTTTCAATTCATGTTTTTTGTTTGGGTTTAAGTAAACTTAGTCTCGTAACCTTAGGGGTTGTTGGCAATGGGTAGTGAATTTGCACATTAATTGTACTTAAAAAAATAAAAAATAATTGCGTTTGAGTAGTTAATTGCAACTTCCCCTAGGGTTGCGTGGCGGGGCATTACATGGGGAATGAGAGTTGTAATTGTATTGTAAATTATTGTTATTGGAAACATGTGGTATCTCTTATGCCTTTGAAGTAATTTTATCTTGTATGGAATGTATGCGTTCTTAATTCGTTAAGTAATTAAATGCTATGGTTTCAATTCATGTTTCTTGTTTGGGTTTTAAAGTAACCTCAGTCTCGCAACCTTAGAGGTTGTTGCAATGTGTAGTGAACTTGCATGTTAATTGTGCTTAAATAAAAAAAAAATAGTACGTTTGTGTAGTTAATTGCAACTTCCTCTAGGGTTGCATGGCAGGGTGTTACACATGGTATCGGAGCCCAAGTTTAAACATTGGGTGCTTTGGGATAATGTGGACCCATTAAGTTGTTAGCTACATAGAATTTTTGTTTGTGTACCTTGTCTTATGTTGTGGTGTGTATCTTCACAAGATCATGCCACCTAGGTGAGGTCGGAGTAGAGGTCGTTGCCATGTAGGCGGTCGAGGAGGTAATCGACAAGATACACCTCCTATTGTTCCCCATGTTTCTGATCATGAGGATCAATAGGCTTCTTAGTTTGTGCCAGAGGTCAGTAATCAGCATCGGGATCCACCAGGGATCAGGGATGCTCAGTTGCGTTGCTTGCTAGAGGAGACTCTTGCTCGTATGGGCCCTAGGCAGGTTAGAGATTAGGAGGTTATAGGTGAGAGAGATCAGGTTCCAACTCCGTCTGAGGAAGTCATGGCTAAGTTCATATGAGAGACCTTCTTAGAGCTCGTTCACCCACTTTTGATGGTTTGGGTAGTGGATCAGAGGCCGAGACATGGTTGATTGATTTGAATAGGTGCTTTGCTATGCATCTGTATGGCAGCAACACCAAAGCTAGGTGTGCAATCATGCATCTGAGGGACTTTGCATCTACTTGGTGGAGGTTGGAGGAGTAGAAGCTCCATTTGGATATCGGTACTATATCTTGGGATTTGTTCCTAGAGCGGTTCAGAGCTCGATTCCTTTCTAATCATTGGCGTTAGCATTGTGGAGATGAGTTCCATGCCCTACGATAGATGGATATGTCAGTGGAATAGTTTGAGCATCACTTTTTCGAGCTCAAACAGTTTTTGGGCATAGGTGATGACAAGGGTATGTTGGTTCCGCATTTCATTAGGGGCTTAAATGCCTAGATCAGTGGTGGAGTTCGGGTATTCGAGCTGAAGACCATGGAGATAGCTGTGGATAAGGCTTGTATTGTTGAGGAGAATTTAGCCTTGGTTTTAGGTGGTCAGGCAAGAGTTCAGTTGGGCAGTGCACCTTCCATTGGTGTTGGATCTCAGAGTGGCCGATCTCAGGCTACAGGCTTTTCTAGAGGGCATCAGTCACCTGCTAAGGGTGAGTAGCAACAACCTTCACAGTCAAGGCAACAAAATCCTCAGTCCCAACACGATAGAAGTTGGAGACAAAAGAAGAGAGATTAGAGTTGGATGTGAGCTCATAGTGATTGTTATGATTAGCTTGCTCAGAGTTCTTAGTCAGCATTTAGTGGAGGTGGTCTTCCTTGACCTAGTGTATCCCTAGCTGTTCAGGGATTTAGTAGAGGGACAAGATGTTTTTCTTGTGGTCAATAGGGCCACTTTTCTCATCAGTGTCCTCAGCAGGGCACTTCTAGTTTTAGTCAGAGGCCGACAGCTTCAGAGCCGATAGTAGGAGATGTGGGCAGATCACATAGGGAATTACTGCGGTGGATAACCATCAGGCCAAGCATCTAGGTGCAGTTCATCCTTTGGCTTCAGGAGTTAATCCTCAGGGATTGAGATACTGAGTAGGTTAGGGTCTAGTTGGTTTTGAGGGAGCTCTATCCCTTGTGTTTGCAGGCTTCCAGGAGTAATCCTGACCCTAGGGGGGAGGATGTAGCACCCCTCCATTTTGGGCTCTTTGATCAGTAATGTTTTTCTTCGTTAAGTTGTTTCTGTTTATGCTGCGACTTTGGTACTTGGTTACTATTTGATCACAAATTGTAAAGCGATGCGAATGTTATATTTTGATGTGATGGTATTTTACTCTGATGTTATCTTTATGGAATACTTTGGATTAGCTTAGCAAATATTGAATTAATGATGCTTTATGCTTTTGATCATATTATTGATGTTAGATTCATCAGTCAATAATTCTGTATTGGTGAAGGGGATGGGATTGTACCACTCGCTTGCGAGTGCCCTATGATTCTGGGATTTCCTCTTCACGGTGTGTATTATAATGATATATATATATATATATATATATATATATATATATATATGCATGTTCGATATACTCTTTGTTCAAGTTGACAGGTACAAGACATCGAATCCACCTGGTTCACAGGTTTGAGCGTGTCCATTGGCCAATGGTATTCGATTGGGAGATAGTAGCTAGGTTTTTTGTGCCAAGTCATCACCCTAGTCATAGTGTGTCATCGGGTTTTAGTCAGGTTAAGTTGCTTCTTTGTTGTGCATCTCTGCTTGTTTTCATTTAAATTGCAAGTTGAAAAAGGTAATTAAATGGCTCTATGTATTTAAGTTGTTTATTAAATTTATCTGATTATAATGTTATATAAATGTTATTTAATTTAATTAATAAAATGATCTAATATTGGATTAGATTTATTTTATTGATTAATTAAATTAATTGTGTTGAAATAAATCAAGCTATTCATTTTGGAAATTATAATTGTTAAATTCTTTTGAAATAAAATTTTTAAAAAGTGTTAAAGTTTTTTGAAAAGAAATTTTTAAAAGTTAAATTTTTTTGGAAATGATTTTTTTTAAAAAGCATTTGAATTCATTTTGAAATAGAAATTTAAAAAAAAAGGTAATATAGTCATGTTGAAAAGAAATTTTAGTTTTAAATTTTCAAAAAAAACAAAATATCTCCAAAATGCATAGTGGGAGTAATAACTATGGTTTAGGGAAGTTGACTAAATTTGGGGAAGATTTTCATTTTTGAAAGAAAATTGCTATTAAAAGGAAAATGAAGGTATTCTTGTTGGGGATATGCATTGTTGGATTTGGGTAAAGATTTTGGAAAAGCTTTGGAAGAATAGGAAATTGTAGCTCAACTTCAGTCTTCTTCAAGTTTCCAACAGGTTCTTTCTTGTTATGCTATGAGATGTAAAATCTAAGAGGGAAAATAAGAGGTTTGGAACACATAAGAGATATAATGAATGCATTTAATATTTTTTATGAAGGGGAAACAAGTTGTAGATGAGGGGATTCACTAATCCTATGTCTCTAGGAAAAAGAAGAGTCAGTAGGGAGTGAATTTCCCTCAACTATCTCAATAGAAAAGACAGGAAAATAAGGTGGCAAATGGAAGACAAATTGGACTCTATTTTATGTTTTCAGGGATGGAGGATTTTGGGAATCATGTGAGCAAACCAAAGGATGACAAAACGATGCGACACACTGTCATCTTAGGGATGCGTTGGTGTTTTGTATGGATCGATAATAGAGTCTACAATAAAAAACTCATAAGGTGTGCTAACTACCCAAAAACCTTAATCTGATAGTTTGAATGAAAAGAACAAAATGTTGCTAATGCATGAAATAAATTAAATACAACAAGAATACTATAACTTAAAATATGAGTAGATTGTAATGAAATACATAGCAATGCTAGTAGAAATCCAACTTACGGGTGGTCCAACCTCCTGCAAGCTCCACATGAACAGAGTACCTACACAAACGAAGATAGAAAAATGTTGAGACTATTTTTTGGAGTTTGCCTTAGTCAAACCCCTACTTTGGTGTTTCCACCTCCACAGACAACTGATATGCAATTACAGAGAGAAAAATGATAAAGAAACGTAATAGATGGAAGTTATAGAAAGAAAAGATGATTTAAATGCTAATATATAAGTAAGAAAATGCAATAAAGTAAATGTTACCCTATTTTTTAATATATACATTATATATATTATTATATATAATATATATTATTTATTTTAAATGATTGGGAATGTAATTTGATTTTAAGAATATATAAATTTTTAAATAATATTTTTATATTTAAAAATGTATATATATAATTGTATATACATTGAGTATACGATTAGATAGGTATGTTTAACATATACTTATATTTAAAATATATTGTTCCTGAGTTGGTTACTTTAGAACAATTGATCGAAATAAAATTGATTTTATAATAAAATGTTTTTTATTTAAAATTTGATTTTGATTATTATGGATAATCGAGAAAAATGGAATTAAATTATTAAGTTTAAGTTCCTTAATATTGCTAATGTAATCTTAATTACTTTTGAGTATTTGCAAATAATGTTAATTATCTTAATTGATTACATGCGATATGTCATTGCGTTGTTTGGATTTAGGAAATCCTAAAGTAGGTCATTTAATTGCCAAAAGTGCCTTTTTGTTATGTGACTTCTCTTATTCTCGTTATTTGGGCAAAATGGGCTAATCGAGTTAGTAAGTCTTCCAAATGGGGTTTTAATTATTGGGTTGTTGTAATATGTTAGTCAACCTCTGTTTTTCCTTGGGTAGTGTGTATAGTTGTATCCTGTTGTCTTACCCAGTTTTCACGAACGGGGTTGGTTTGTGCCTCCTTTGGATTAGGAGTGGTTTGTAATGCCCGTCATGCAAACCCCATAGAACAAAACATTGCTAACAATTTTTTTTTTAAATACAAAGTAAACATGCCACTAAACATTAAAACATATTCACATTGCACATTAACATTATAACATCTAGTCCTCTGGGGCACGTGAGGTCACATCACATGACAACTCTTAACAAAAAGGTAAAAGATGAAACTGAACAACCTATCTAAAATTACATCCATCATAACATTATAATAACCATTTACAGAAGTACATCCATGAACCATAAGTAAAAGTATAATTACATCATGTGATACAACTGTAATGAATCTCATACAATAATATTTACAAAGGTTCCTAAATCATACATCATCGTTTAAACATTACATTACATGTTCTCGATAATTGAATTACAATAAATCTCCCATACATGCGAGATAAATACATAGTACAATAATGTTTGAATTACAAACGAACATCTAGTACAAGCTCCAACTGAAGAATGTTGAGCATAATGGACGTCGATGGGGAACCCAACAGGTGCGGAGCACGTTCCACCCAACCACGTGGGTTATAAATAACCCACCCCCCGTGCTCAGAGGTGACAAGGAAGTAATCACAACCATGAATGCCATAAACCAATCCCAATAAAAGACAACATAGGACAATAACTCCAAAACAACATCAAGGATTACAAAGGACATAAACGACAACATTCATGAGTCAACATAATAAACTTAAAGTAATAAATCTCATCACAACAACACAAGACAATAACCATTAACCAAGTAACTAAGGAACAATCATGAAACATTTCTAAATGAAACTGAAACAACTATCATACTACTATTCCAGAGGCAACAAAGCAACAAGACATAAGGGTATCTAGTGGAGAGTGTCATCACATAGCCTACATGGGTTATCTTGGCCCTTCCTCCAACATGAGGTGCCGGCCCCCATTTATGGTTATCCTGGCCCTTCCTCCTACTTGAGGCACCAGCCCCATAGGGTAGCTCATGTGGAGTTGTTAACCTCTCATGAGGATGAGGTTACAACTTTTCTGACCACGGCCTTCTCAGTCTATCATTAGTTTGTGATAGCCCTAATGCATAGCCGAGGTATCCAATATTATCTTATGTGTTTTTACTACCCATCCCCTAAGTTCTATTATTAGGTTTTCACTTGTTAAACTACTCTTACGTGGGTTATCTTGAGCTCTTCCTCCTTTTGAGGCGCCGGCCTCCATGAAGAGCCACTCTCCTAGAAGACCCCAAAACATAAACCAAAACAAGGAAAGGGTTGTATCATAGGAACAAAGCATTTAAACTCAATCAAGGACAGCCGAGGCATTCCCCATCTCGCTAACACACACAAAATCGAAGTCTCAACAAGACTCGTACAACCCTTCCAAAATAATAATAACACTAAAATCATGCAACATTACGAGCACATAATGCGGGGATAAACATCCAAAGATAAGAACACGCCTCTGGAAAACTAAGGATCACAATCTCCAAATAATTGGGTTCATAAGATCGACAGGGTTCCCTCATTACAAAAGTCAACATGATAACTCAAGGAAATAAAGAAGTCAATCAGAATTAAAAACAAAAACAACGTAATAACGTTCACACCAAATTAATATAATTCTTTTAATTACCTTACAAAACTTCCCTTTTCCTTGAACTAATTCTGGAATAAATTTCAATAAAAAAAATTCCAATTCCTAATAAAATTTGTCTTTTCTGAAATATTCACAATTATAATTTTCTACTCATCAAGAGAACAATACCTCTATAAACTTAAATTTCGTATATATATATATGTATATATAAATATATCATTTAAAAAACAAAATATTTCATTATAAATACTTTCTGTGAATCACCCCAAAGTCAAGACAGAGAATATATATATACATATATATATACATACATATATATATACACACATATATATATATATATATAAACATGAAATAACCCACAATTAAAATATATTATATTTAATCAATTGATCTTGAAATACAAGCCAAGCCAATGATTTAGACCACCGGGCCATCTCTGCGCTAGGCGCTTGGCGCATCAGCGATTAGTTGCTACGGTAAGTTAGTGTACGTGGCCTCCCAAACCTTTTAATAATTCTTTAATTTTTAATAATAAAATTCTTTCATTATCCCTAAATAATTTTTCAAAACTCTAAAACTTATTTAATAATATGACATCCAAGTATATATATATATATATATATATATATATATACACAAATGCATCCAAATAAATTAAAGCTTTCAGAACAAGAATAAAATTTTATCAACAAACATAAAGAAATACATATAGTTTAATCAAATACTATTTTGCTCCTGTAGGCCAAAATCTCTTTTAAAAAAAAAGTGAGAAATATTATGTTGAATCCCTAATCTTTTTGAAACTCAGTTTAAATATGGGCATCTATTGGCTTCAAAGAGAGAAACTGATTTTCTCATAACCACGTTTTAAAGAAAATTTCAGAACATTAACATAATTTCAAACAATAGATTTTTCCCAAATTACTTGAAAACCCAGAAGTTTTCCCAAAAACCCGTATTTTCTTTTCCCAAAACAATATGATTTCCATTGTAATTTTAACGAATAGAGAAAGAGAATTTATGAATCTGGAGTCTTGCGCCGTTGGAAATCTGATGAAGCTTTGCTTGATCCAGATGGCCCTTCAAATAACTTTCATTCCTTCCTTCAGAACTTCGTCTCCAGCTTTCCTTCATAGATTCTCTAATCTAAACTTAATCCAGAATAACCTCTCTTTCCGAACAAAGAAAACTAAAATAATTTACTGCAGAAGAAGAACAAGGGAAAATCCCATTTCCAAAAACTCCATATTTTCTGTAACTTCTGTAATTTTCCCGTATAATCCCCAAGTCTCTCAAAATTTGCAATTAAATAAAAATAATAACTCTTCCTTTTCGAAAGCTCTAAAAATCCACATTAAAAGAAATTTTCTAATTTTTAATTCTAGCTTTTCAGCCAAACTCAATACTCATTCGTCCTTTTATCTTTTCTTTTCTTTTATTGATTTTTTTCCTATTTAACAATACTTTCTGCTTTAATTTTGATTTTGCAAGCTTTACTTGCAATTCACAAAATTTAATTTATTTATTTCATAATTATCCTCAACAATCTAATTTAATTAAATTAATAAGATACAAATTTAATATTTAATTTACACTTAAATAAAACACATGACTTTTAAATATTTTAATACAACTTAATCCAACACTAATATAAACATTTAGTAACATCATTTAATTAAATAAATCACATCATACAAAATACCAACGCCAAATGCATACCAAAATACACTCACACAAATTACTACCATAATTTGCAACAATAACCCAAACAAAGACGCACAATACCACTCAATCAGGACGGTTTGATAGACATGGGACAAGGTGAATTCCTTGTCATCTCTGTTTCAACATCACGCCGTTGGGTAAATTTGATGCTCATCCTGTCCTGCCGAAGTAGGTGGAATCAAGACTCTATACCTGCAATCCCTGCATACAAACAAGATCGTGTACATGTACATATATATATAATCAAAGCATTACATTGTGAGAAGGAATTGCAGCGTAGTAGGGCACTCGTAAACGAGTGGTGCTACACTGTCCTCTCATCAAAACTATACTAACAATTATAATATCAATGATGAAATAACATTTCTAACTAACTGATCACATCATAAAATAAATTACTAAATCACTGCATCATAATATATTACTGAAATCAACTAACATCACCATTTACCATAATGTCATATCAAAGAACCATGTCCACTCCTAAAATAGCATAATCCCCAAATAGTATAACTATCCAAACCACCAAATCAAAACAATAAATAGTACCATCACCGTCTCAAAGTATCAAACCAAAGCATAGAAAATAATCAGTCCAAACAACAAACATGAGGGGTATTACATGATTTATGTTGTCTGTGCCTCCTTTGGAAGGAGTGGATTATGTACTTTGTCTCCTCCAGTGTTTGGAGTGAGTTTTCATTATTTGTTGCCTCCTTGGATTGGAGTGGTTGTCTTATCTAGTTTACCCATTGAATTGTGGTTTTGGTTTGTATGTGTTGTCGATAGGAGAGTGGCTCTTTGTGGGGGTTCAAAACACAAAGGGGCACCAGGGTAACTCACTTAGGGTTTAAGTAAGTGATAACTTAAAAAGAATTAATCAAAAACTTTCAGACTAATTAAGATAATGAATTCCTCTCTCATGACTCATGCACTTATCAAGGCTTGAGATGAGACGAGAAGCACGGTTTGTATGGGGGTCCGACAGTTGGTAGAGGCAAGCTAGGGTAACCTATAATGGGGGTCCGGTAGCCTAGGAAGGTTGAGCTAGGGTAACTCATAGCAAATGATGTGTGACACTCTCTCTATGACAACCTGAAGTTAGTTTGTTGTACTGCGTAGATGATCATTGTTCTCTAAAAGCATTGTAACCATTGTGTTAAGTGATATTGTATTTGTATTTGATTCAGTTCAGTTATGTATTAGCCTATGTCTAGAGGTAGATGGTCTTGTGTAGGAATCCTTGTTACTATCTCCTAGCACGAGGGGTGAGCCTTCAGGTATCACATGGTTGGGTGGAATGTGCAATTTTTCTGTTGGGTTTTCTTCTTGTTTGTGTGGATGAGATTTCCAGTTGGAGAGCTCGTGGGATCTAGTTTCATTTCATGCTTTATTCATTTTAGTTGATATTGTATTTTTATTACCCCTCATTTGTTATCGAGGTGGAATTATCTAATATGTAATCTTGCTTATTGGTTTTACCTCATTCGGGGAATGAGAGTTGTAATCGTATTGTAAATTATTGTTATTGGAAATATGTGGTATCTCTTATGCCTTTGAAGTAATTTTATCTTGTATGGAATGTATGCGTTCTTAATTCGTTAAGTAATTAAATGCTATGGTTTCAATTCATGTTTCTTGTTTGGGTTTTAAAGTAACCTCACTCTCGTAACCTTAGATGTTGTTGCAATGTGTAGTAAACTTGCATGCTAATTGTGCTTAAACAAAAAAAAATAGTACATTTGTGTAGTTAATTGCAACTTCCTCTAGGGTTGTGTGGCGGGGCGTTACAAAAACACTTGATCACTTAGCAATTTAAAGCACTTACTTTTATATCACTAGGAAATATAGAGTTTCTTTGTTACTATATATGATAAAATTATTCTCTAACTTTTGAGGGGCTTGAATTGTAGAGATAAATTCAAAGGTATTTCCTCCTTTATACAATGGGTCCTATCATGCCTTTCAATATGATCACTTATTAGTGATTAGTGTTGGTGTTGATGATTGAACCCCACAAGCCCCAAAGATCACATGTAATTTGAAACAGTGAAAAATATGGTGGGGTGTTATCAAAATGGATTGATAGGGACCTATTTCTCACTCTTTCATTAGGAAATGAGATCCACACAAAGAATTGACTTACAACCCTTAGCTGAGTTAACTCAAAGTGGGAATCTTTAGATTTTCTTATGACTGAAGGATGGGGGTTAGGTTCACCAAGTACTTTTGGGAGAAAGATTAAAAATAGTAAATTAACCAAATTATTCCAATTTAAACTTAAAACAACAATATTAAACTCAAAATAAGCAGAACCAAAAATTAAATTACAAATATGAGAAGGGAAGAACTGTGTTTACTAGTCACCAAAAGTGAGTTTTTGAATGCTGGTTGGGACTCATTCACCTAGGGGTAAATGGGTCCACTGTTAGGGTTTTTCTATAACTTTCGAGAGCCTCTGATGTAGATCCAAATCTTCTAATTTTTCCAAGTAGTAGTTTTGAAATGTTGAGAACAAATTTTGTAGGCGAGTTTCTGTGAGATGACAACTTTTGTAACTTTTTCAACTTCTTCAAATTTTCTCTTCAAGAGATCTTCAAGCTTTCTTCCACCTAGATTTTAAAACACAAGATAAGAGGAAAAAATTGTTTTCTTTTGGTGAATTTGAGTTTTCCTTGGTCAAACCTCATTTTGGTAATTAAACCTTGAAATGAATAAAAGCATGAAAGAGGGAATGAAGAATGAATAAAGCTATGTTACCACTTAAAAAAACCCTTGAACAAACCTTAGAATGAAGGTCTGCAACTTGCATGAAATGGCCTCAATGGATGTGGATCTTGACACTTGAATCTTGCTTGAACTAATGCTTTGAATGCTTGATTTGGTCATGAAACCTACATCACAATGTTAGCTCCAAAAACATGCATGATGCAAGAAGACTTTGATATGACAATTGGATCTTGAATGCTGCAATAAAAATATAATAAATTTTCTCTTGAATGCCCAAGTGATCACAATATTTTCTTTAGGAATGCTTGCATAAAAATTCTTAGGTGAAACATAGTGAAATGACCTTATATTTATAGGTATGGGTAAAAGCGCAAAGTTGTGTCACACTTTCAGCCAACTTATCAGCACAACTGAATTTAAGTATTTCTAACTAAAAATCAATTTTGGTCAAACAAACGATCTAGTAAGATTCATTCTAGCGAAGTTAGATGCTTCCACAACTTTTTCAACTAAAATTGTTGGCTAAAAATGTATGGAGCATCACTTTGAGTCCAATTTACCAAAAAAATTAAATTATTTGAAAAACTTGAAGTTTCAATAACTCTTGCTAATGTAAACAACATTAAAAAAATATAAAAATACCCTTTTGTAGATCCATAAGTGTAGTTTTCAAAAATATATTTATTTTAATAGTTTAATTTTTTTTATATTTTATCTTTTATTTTTACTAAAAGTAGGTTTTTCAGCACAAAATATAAGGTTGATTACTATGCCAAGGAAAAATACTAAAACTTATTAAAAAAAATGAAAAAAATATGATGCACTAGATAAAAAAATCTATTTTAAGATGGTATAATTTTGATTCCATTTTAGATAAATATTTAATATGAAAGTTGACATCCAATGAAAACAGTTGTTTTGATTCACATTTTAATATTTATTTAAAAATATATATTTATCAAAATTGGAAAAAAATATATCCATGCACTAAAATTTCAAGTTATAAATACACACAAAAATTTGAAAGAAAAAAAAAAATTACTATAAAAAGTTTGACGTCCCATGCAACTTCATTTTTCAGCATTTTATCAGCAACTAAATTATAGTTTTAATTTATTAAAAACTAGTTTCAAATAAATTTTAATATTTTTTTAAAAAATACAAACATAAAATATACTAAAAAATACATATTTTACTAGTTTACATCATTTCAAAATTCAAGTCATATATGCAACTTTTTAGTGATTCAAGTTTAAAAATTGGATCAACGTTGGCTATTTCCTTTATAAAGTGTGACACAGCTTTGTGCTTTCAGCCGTATGTATCCTCAATTTCTTGAAATTCAAATATCACAAGCTGACATTAAATTATGGATTTGAAAACATTAAAATACCGCCAAAAAGATAATTTAAATTTAAGTCCTAAGGTCTAGGGAGGCGAATGGGTCCCAAGTCCCTAAACCTAAGAAACACATTGCTCAATGTAAAGTGTTATGTTTAGGAATTAATGAATGCCGAGTTTCCTCTTCAAAAAATGTAATTATATAGGCTTGGAAAATGAATTAAAGGGCCAATTAAGGCATAATTAAGCTCAACTAATTAAGGGAGCCCTAAATAAGTGTGAAAGTGTAAATAAATACATTTTACAACACTAAATTAAGGCACAATTAATTCCAATTTAACTAGGAGGGCCCAAACAAGTGAGAAAATGTAAAGGGATACATTTTTCTACACTACATTTAGCCCCCACTTTAGTGAGAGGATGACCTTGCATCAAACTCACACTAAAGTAGACAATAAAAAACATATGTATGCAATGATGACAATATATTCAATCATACAATATCAAATAATTAAAGAAAAATGAAAACAATGAAGCCTCAACCGTCCAATGTGACGTGGAACACGCCTCAGTTGTTTGTCCAAAAACGGTCACAAGTGGAACAACACACACACTCACATAGGCTAGTAGAACTCAAGATGTCCACTAGGTGAGCCCCTAAGGGTGGAAAATGAGAGAATCTTATTAGGATCTCATACCATGCCAAAGCTTCATCTCTGATAACTTCAATAAGGCAGGTCACAAAACAAAACATAAAGGGTGGAAAATGAGAGAATCTTATTAGGCTCCCATACCATACCAAAGCTATATCTTCGATAACTTCAGTAAGGCATCACAAAACAAAACATAAACTTCCAGCTTCATAAGGCCTAACAAGCTGCGTTATGCTAAGCACGTATGAATAAACAAGGCAAGGCTCCATAGGAAAGCAAAGTGTGTTATGCTTGGTGGCCATTAAAAGGGTTCAAGCTTCACAAGGTTAGCAAGCTACGTTGTACTAAATGGGTAAATGCATGAAGTTGAGTCCACTTAAGGTGGAAGTTTCGGCCTTAGCCAAAATCACGAAATCGGGTTCAAGGAAACAAGATCCTATTTTTTAGATCTCGTTTAGGTTCGAAGTCCCAAGCCAAAAACGAGATCTCATTTCTTAAAAAATGAGATTCTATTTTTAAATGGGCTATTTTAAAATGGGATCTCATTTTTTAACGACCCATTTTAAAATGGGATCCTGTTTTCTAATACTCGTTTCATAAAAAAAAATATTTTTTATACTTTTGCAAAATGGAATCCTGTTTTGTAAAACAGGATCTTGCTTCATTAAAGTATAATTTTTTTTTTTTTTTATGAAATGGGATCCCGTTTTTTAAAATTTTAATTTTTGGTTAGGTTTTTGCTTTGTTTCCAGTTTGGGAAAAGGATTGGGGACCCAAACCTAAGATTTGGACCTAGTTTGACGTGCAACTTGAAGGTCATGTCAATGCCACAAGAAAATAGTGACTTTGGACATATGTTTGAAGACCTTTTTGAATTTTTTTTGACAAAATTAAAACCCATTATAGATGAGACAGTGTAGATTCCAAATATGTAATTTTGTTACAATTGGATTATTCTTTCTATTTTTCAATTAATTTATGATGAAACTAGTCTATAAACTGGAAATATCATAGTTTTTTAGTATTTTAATAACTTTTATTAAAATAATTTTTTGAAAAAAGAATTGTACGAAAGCATACTTCAAACAATTCTTTTCAATTTGAAAAATAAAATAAAATTGATAAGTTTAGGTCATCTTATGCATGACGTACACGACAAATTTTTAAAACAACAAAAATGGCCAATAAAAAATTAACAAAAACAAATTCAATAAAAAATTACAAAAAATATCGAAAGCGTGCTTCAGTGAGTTACAAATATTTTCCCAAAAGGATTTAAAAAAATACAATTATTTAGGTCAAAATATGGATGACGTACACGTGCATGGTATGGTAAAAAAAAGTGACTTTTAAACAGTGGTTTTTAGAAACGCCTATTGAAAATCAATTTGTATTATTTGGGTATTAAAATAAATTACATATTTGGAAACTAGACTCTGAGTACTACATTTTAAAATCAATGACTTTTTTTAAGATTCCATCTCTAAGTGCTTCAAATTTTAAGGTCAAATGTGACAAATTTTGAAAATCAGGGAAAACACTTCCACTTTTTGGCCAAAAAAGTGGACTCAACTTCTTGCACACACCCAAACACTTATGAAAAAAATGCAAATAAAAATGTTCAAAGGTATTTTTATTAGTTTGTGTAAGGTCTTCTCTTAGGGAACATCATGCCTAATGTCTCCAAGAGAGGACAAGTCTAGGATAAACGACTCAACTTAGGGAATGCAACATGAAGCATCACCACTAAGAAGAAAGTCGTATGCCAAGAAAGGTTGCACTCTTGAAGGACATCAAACCCAATGACACCACCAAGAAAAAGACACATCGCAAGAAGTAAGAAGACCACTCAATGAAACATAAGGAATGTCAAAAATTTCAAAAATAATGCCAAATTATGGCCCCACTTTAAATAAATTGCTAAACACCATGCTGTGAGCAATTTACTTTTAAGTAGAAAATGCTAACAATAAAGAAGACATTAGAGCTTATTCAGAAAGCCCTATGCGAAGTCATATGTTTTCAAATGAAGCTATGTCATGAAAGAGAAGAAGGGGTTGCCCCCAAAATGAAATCCAAAACACATACATGATCTATGGATTTGAGGTCAGTGTATGTCTTTGCTACAATGATATTATATAGTTCGAAAACATCATCATTCCCCAAATAATAGTAGAATTGGAAGAATGACACATAAAGATATATATATATTTTTTTGGTTCAACATGGAAGAGACCTAAATGTCTCGACGCCTTGCATCATCCCCAAAAGGAAAACACAAGACAAAGAAAATATAAATGTTTGACGACATATAGATACAAATAGATGAATGCACATGAAGTCACATCAAACAAAATAGTATGGGGGATCACATTACACACATGCAATCACACAAAGAATATGGAAAAAAAAGACAAAAATAGTAAGGCACATGTGATTCAACCTATAGCAAGTTGTCCACATCCCAATCTTGTTCATCATATGCAAAAGGCGAACAACTAGCCAAAGGGACAACAAGTGCCAAACTAGGACAAGGCTAACTAACCCCTTTCCCCCACTAAGTGCAAGACAAGGATGATTCAAGGTGAGTGATGAGAAAAAACTCCTTGCAATAAAGAAAATGATTTGCAATGAATGTAAAGCATGCAATAGTGAGTATGCTATGATCCTACAACTATCACATGACAAGGAGCAAAGTGCATGTAATTTTAGTCAAGTTGGATCCCTAGGGGATCTAAATTTCTTCAATAATTCCTATAAACCATGACAATTATCAGTGTGATGTCCAAAAAATATATGGTAGGCACAATATGGTTCATTTTGATCACTTTGTTGTGGTGTTAATTATTCAGGTTTAGGTGGTAGCTTTAAGTAATCCCCAATGTATGAGTGTAGAAATCATTCTTAGTCTTGGATATTTTCAATAGGCCCTCAAGAGGATCAAACTTCTTTTGTTTCTTGGATTTATAAAGTTGATGTGGTTTCTTCTTTGGTTTAATATTTGATTGATTTAAAGGTGGAGGATCTAAATTAACTGTAGGATCCTTATGATGCTTTAGTTGGTTTTTGGAAATAATCTTGTGGAATAAAACACGTTTCCTATTAAGATTAGTATGATTGTGGTCATGTTAAAAAATTGGATCTTCTAACATCATCATGCCTTTCCCTTTTTTAGGAAGGGATGTATTAGGAATTACGTGTTCTTTTATTGAATCTCTATCATACATGGGAAAGGTATTGAAGGCTGGTTGGGGCGAGGGAAAATTGATTTTAATGATATGGATCAAGCTACATATAAACTCTATTCCTTTTCCATGCTTAAGCATCTATCTTATGTTCCTTATGACAGGAATGGCATTACTAGCAATATGTTCGAATCTCACAAAGTCTTGGAAACATTTCAATTCTTCATTGATCTTTCTTATGTTCTTTTGAGAGGCATTCACAACCATTGTTTCGACATCATGAACATTAGTTGTGGGTAGGGAAGTCACTGGAAATAAGGTATGAAATTTATGATCCATAGTGGGTTGACTCTAATGTCAATACTATGAGTGAAAGAATTAGAAAACCCAGGATCCATAGCGAATGGTGTATTGCGGGATGACATGAGTCTCGAACTATGCCTCACAACAACATTGCTAATAGGACATCAAGTTGTGAAGCTCATACAAGTTCCATAAACCCAAGGTGCACCCAAAATGGATAAGAGGTAAAATTCAATGAAATAACCTAGATGTAAAGTGCAATGCAAATATGTAAATGCAATTTTTAGGTTCTAAACAAGATAATTTTCTGACTATGGTATGTAAAAACTTAAAAATGATGTCTTGTAAATGCAATTTTGAATTCATACAATGCACTGAACTTATGAAATGAAGCTTAATATGATTAATTTCAGATAACAAAAATTCTGCAAATTGTAACAACAAATTGAAAATAGTAAAAAAAAATACAAAAACATAGATTTTGATTCCCAGAAATGCAGGAAAAACCCCTAATCAGGGACTCATTCACCCATGGGTGAATGGGTCCTAGTTCAGGGTTTTGAAAAATGAATTTATAGATTTTAGAGTTAATGCTTATGACTTTTAGATTCTGGACTGAGATAGGTGGTTACAGTTTCAGTTTCTTGTAAATTTAAGTCTAAATGTAAATGCAAAATAATTCAAAATGACAAACTAGGAGACCTAATTTGATATGCAAATTTGATTTTATCTTCAAATGTAAATGAATGATGATCCAATGCTATGTAAATACTATGCAAAATGACTGATTTTTTTTTAATTTTCTAGATTTTAAAGAATGCAAAAATGCAATCCTAAAACCCTAAATGAGATGCAAACTAATGCAAGTTAAGTAACCCTAAATGAGGTTCAATTCAATGCAATGTGTAATGCCCCTCCGTGATTGTGGTCTTACGTGTTGACTTTTCCTTGAGGATAGGTTTTGATTAATGTTTAGTTTAATTTGATTCATTTTGGCCGATAAATGTTTTTGTGTAGGTATCACATTAAAATAGTATTATTGGATTAAATAAATTAAACTTGAATATTATAATAAAATAAAAAGTGTGGGCAATAAATAATAAATAATAAATAACTTAAAATGCAATGCCTTACCTATATTTAGGCATTTGCATCTAATGATTTTGTAACCGCTTGCAAGGAAAAGTGACAAGTATCTGAAGGAGAGCATGCATTGGATGCTTTGTAACTGATTTGTTCTAATTGGAGGCTTTGCAACTGATTTTTTCTAATTGAATGCTTTGTAACTGATTTGTTCTAATTGCCACTTGTCTGGTACATTTTACTGCATCGCACTGGCTTTACTCCGAATTCGGAAAATGAAAAGATTTGGGGGGGGGGATGCATGAAATAAAAACCATCTCCAATACTTTCTTCGGGGAGACAACGATATATGGAACAAGATGGGAATGAAGGGAGAGCAGGGCAGTGGATGGAGGAGAAGGGGGTTTCCATCTACACATTGCCTTTGCATGTAAGTTTCTTAAGCCCTCTTTGCAAATCCATTTTTGTGTATATAATGTATTCATTGCAGGACATGAGACCACTTTTCTTCTAAGAATTCGTGTGAGGTAGTTTGCATGCCCTTTCTATGCTTACACATTTGCATACATGTCTACCGTAGCTTTTATATCTTCAAGTTCTGTAAAAATCCTCTACCCTTCATGCTTGATGAACATTCTTACCCTATTCCAAAGCCCCATTTGGCACAACAAGGATGTTGTAAAAGTTGTGGTATTTGGTTTACCTCTTCCAATTGCATTTCTTGAAAGTTTCTTAAGCCGCTTCAACAAATCTGTTTTGTGCTTTTCCTGTGATTATACTATTCCTTGAGGTGACGTTGCTTTGAGGCGTTCTGTCTAATAGTTCGAGCATTTTCTTGTGGATAACATTTGAGATTTGATAATAATCCAAGTAGATGGCGATATTCCAAATTCCAATATTCACTTTCTATATACTTGGCAACCTATCACAGTTACAACATTTAGAGTCCAGGCATTGTATAGACTCCCTGATACCATTGGCGACCTTTCATAGCTGCAAATTTTAGACTTGCAAAGGTGTAGTAAATTAAATAGCCTCCTTGATTCTATTCACAACTTGCCCCATCTACTGTACTTGAAAATAGAATGCTGTAGAGATTTAAATAATCTCCTGATACCATTGTCAGACTGTCTTGGCCGTAGCAGTTGAACATAATAGGTAGTTTAAAGGTTTAAATAATCTCTTTGATTTCATTATCAACTTGTCACAACATCAACACTTGAAAATGGAACGTTGTAGAGGTTTGAATAATCTCTCTGACTCCATCATCAATAGTATACGCGCCTTGCCTATGCTTTCTCATTTTTGCATACAAATCTGCCTTGACACAATATTATGGTGCAAGCTTATTTTTCAATTTATTTCTTTTAAGAACATTGCCTCTGTTTTAATGATGGGAAACCCCAACCTTCAATTTGGTATGATTCATCGGGCACCGCAGGTTTAACTGGATTCTTTAATTCAAAAATTTTGAGAGCTTCCTTGCAAAATCCATTTTGTGTATATCTTGCATTCAACGCATTCCATGAGACTACGATTCTTTGAGGAATTCTGTTAGTTAGTCCACACACCCTGTTCTTGCTGTTTTTGGTCTATTTAATGAGTCTTGTTTTAAATGTTGAAATCTCTCTTGAAATATTCAAAATATTTTCTAGAGTTACTCAGGGGTTCATTTCCTTGACTAGAAGAAATTAGGAAGGTAATATTGAAAGGAAGTTAAAAGTACTATTTAAGATGAATAAAATTTGGACTCTTTTATAGATGTTTCTTTTGGATTAAATTATATTTATTAATTTAGTTGGAATAGAGTGAATTAATTTTGATTTCGGTTTATTGGGTATCAAAAAGGTCCAGGGAATCTGAATTACTTTCATATAGATAAATAGTCTTTAAATAGAAATATAGATGAAAAGGGGAAACAAAGAAATATGTTAGATGAGTGGGAATTGAGAAAAAAAATAAAAAAAAATAAATACTTAAAGGGAAATATAATTGGTTGTGTAATAGTGAACTTAGATAATTAAAAAAATATGCTAATATAGTCTCTCATAATATTTTAAATAAACAATCATGAGTAGAGAAGTAAAATGTAAGCAATGGTTTAAATGTTCTTGAAGTTCATTACTTTTGATTTGTTGGTGAAAGAATCGTGCATGTGATAAAATATTTATTGGGATATCTAGAAAATATGTTTAGAGAATTCCATAAGTTATCTTAAATTACTTCTGATTGAACAGATAAAATGTATTTGATTGTTATTGATAAAATTTGGGAATTAAGTTATAGTTGGTTTTCTTCTTATAAAGGAAATTAGAGATGTCTAGTTAGGAATTGATGAAACAAAATATAGTTAGTCATGTAGTTTTGTAAAATAGATAGGATGGAATGATTATAAGATTAGTGATTATAGTACCTTATAGTTGGTTAGTGAAATTGATTTGTAAATTGATTAATTAGGGGAGCAATGTTTAGAGGGAAATGGCTTATTTATATTTTGGAGCCTTGGAGAGTTTAGTTATATGGTTGCATTTGGTAATCTCGTAATGGGTGGTTGTATTGAACTCTTTAATAGTGGAATTGTGTATATTAGAATTAATTGGCATCTTTGGTCATGGTTAAGTATTGTTGTAAACTCTATTTGTCTTCATTTTGGTAGTTTTATAAATTTTCATAAACGAAATAAATTGTTCTTGAATTGAGATTTTGTTCTTAATTATTTCACTTGGATTGTTAGTTAGGGGATAACTTTATGACAATCCGAGTTTCTAATAAATGAGGTTCTTATATGGATAGTTATTTAAAACCTTGAGATTGTAATTGTTTTGTTTGTTGAGTAGGTTGGTTTATTTTAATTGAGAATGTGAATAGATAATTGTTGTGAGGAGAAAATTGAGGTCTCCCGTGGAATGCCTAGTTGGTGGCTTTTGGATATTGAGTGATTATTGTTGAATTAAAGGTTGATTTTCTTTTGTGAATCCCTTTTGAGTGACACCATTGTTGATTTGTGGATGGGGTTTGATGAAACTTTCTTTGTGTGGATTTTCTGAGCTAATCTCAGATTTGAGGGAAATTTTATCCTCGTGTTGGAATTATTGGGGAAAAACTCTTGTTGCTTCATTTTACCCTCGTTTGTGGGTTGTCGTTCTTTTGGCTTCCAGAGGCTTGAGATGATTGATAGTTGATGTTCTCTCTTTATGTGCCCTTGATGTGGCAAGTGTTTTGGTATCATGATTTTGAAAGGGTTGTACGAGAATTATTGAGACTTTGATTATGTGTTTATAGCAAGATGGGTAATGCCTCGCAAGTTTCTCTATTGAGATCTAATGTTCATTTTATGTAGTAAAACCCTTGGATTTTGGTTTATGTTTTGGGTCTCTAGGGAGAGTGGCTCTTCATGGGGGCCGACGCCTCAAATAGGAGGAAGAGCATAGGATAACCCACGTAAGAGTTAGCTTAACAAGTGAAAACCTAATAATTGAACTTAGGGGAATGGGTAGTAATAACATAATAAGATAATCTTGGATACCTCATCTATCCATTAGGGCTCTCACAGACTAATGGAAGACCGAAAAGGCCATGGTTGGAAAAGTCGTTACCTCGTCCTCATGAGAGGTTAATGGCTCCACATGAGTCACCCTATGGGGCCGACACCTCAAGTAGGAGGAAGGGACAGGATAACCATAGATGGGGGCTGACACCTCAAGCAGCCTGGTACAACTGACGCTTGGAGGAAGAGCACAGGATAACCCATGTAGGGCTATGCGATGAAACTCTCCACTAGTTTTTCTTATGCTTTGTTTCCTTGGTTGCCTCTGGAAGTGTGTTGTGATTGTGGTTTTGGATTTACTTTGCAAGTGATTATGATTGTTGCTTTTGATTTATCTATGATGTGTTTTTATGGTCTTGTGTTTACTATGATTGGATCTTGGTTGTTTTCATTTATGATCTATGAAATCTTTTGTTGTTGCTTTTGGAGTTATTGTTAATATGATATTTTGTATGATGTTGAGTCTTGTGGTTCCCTGTTTGGATTTTCTTGGTTGAGGTCTCTTTCTTGCCAACTCCTAGCACGGGGGGTGGGTCTTCAGACTCACATGGTTGGGTGGAACGTGCTAAGCATCCCATTGGGTCCCTAGTCGAGGATCGAGAGGTGCAGATTAGTGCCACTTGTAGAAATTCCAGAGTTGTAACTGACTTGGAGCCAACCATGATATTTTGTATTCATCTAATCAATTGTATCTTTCCATCGTGTTATATGGTTCCCATTCATGTTTGAGTACACTTTTGTATCATTATTACTCTTGAACATTGTAATGATAAATCTTGTGTGGCCTTTGATCCATGGCAGTTGTTATTTGATATGTTGTATCTGTGGAAATATGTCCCTTGAGTTTATATGATAATATAAAGTTTATCATTTTGATTTTTGAGGTAATTATGTATATATGTTGTATATTCGTACGTGGATGGTTTCTTATTCATGTTTTGTCATGTATGTGTTATATTCGTAAATGTTTACTTTGTTTTGGATTATATCTTTGGATTTCATTCTCTATCGATGTTGTATGGATTTAAGTTTCGTAATGACTCCTCGTGTACCCCAAGGGACATAAGTGTTAATGGATTTTTTTAATTGAGTTTTATGACTTATGACTCAATGTGCATCTCATGTATGTTTAGATTTACTTAAAAAAAAAATTGTACAGTAATTGTTGTTTTCAATTTTCCTTTGGGGTTCACATGACGGGGCGTTACACAATGCAAAGCAAATGAATGCACAAATCCTAGTTCTAGGCATGAAATGAACTCCAAAATCAGAAAGATACAATGCTCAAAAGTCAGGTTCACCAAAATGAAATGGTGAAAAATGTGGTGAGGTGTTATCAAAATGGATTGATAAACCCCTTAGGGACCTATTTATCACTCTTTCATTAGGAAATGAGATCCACAAAGAATTGAATTACAACCCTTAGGTGAGTCAATTTGAAGTGGGAATCTTCAAATTTCCTTATGATTGAAGGATGGGGATTAGGTTCACTAGGAAATTTTGGGAGAAAGATTAAAAATAGTAAATTAACCCAATTATGCCAATTTAAACTTAAAACAACAATATTAAACTCAAAACAAGCAAAACCATAAATTAAATTGCATATCTGAGAAGGGAAGAACTGTGTTTACCAGTCACCAATAGTGAGTTCTGAAGGCTGATTAGGACTCATTCACCTAGAGGTGAATGGGTCCACTGTTAGGGTTTTTCTACAACTTTCGAGAGCCTTTGATGCAGATTTACATCTTCTAATTTTTCCAAGTGGCAATGTCAGAATGCCAGAAATAAATTTTGTAGGTGAGTTTCTGTGAGATGACAAATTTTGCAAATTTGTGAACTTCAAATTTTCTCTTCAAGAGATCTTCAAGCTTTCTTCCACGATATGCAAACACAAGATAAGAGGGAAAAATTATTTGTTTTGGTGAATGGGGGTTTTCCTTGGTCAAACCCTGTTTTGGTAATCAAACCTTGAAATGAATAAAAGCATGAAAGAGGGAATGAAGAATGAAAAAATCTATGTTACCACTCAACAAAACCCTTGAATAAAACTTGGAATGAAGGTCTACACTTGCATGAAATGACCTCAATGGATGTGGATCTTGACACTTAAATCTTGCTTGAAATAGTGCTTTGAATGCTTGATTTGATCATGAAACCTACATCACAATGTTAGCTCAAAAAACATGCATGATGCAAGAAGATTTTGATAAGACAATTGGATCTTGAATGTTGCAATAAAAATATGATAAATCTGCTCTTGAATTCCCTTAATCACAATATTTTCTTTAGGAATGCTTGCATAAAAATTCTTAGGTGAAACAAAGTGAAATAACCTTATATTTATACCTGTATGTATCCTCAATTTCCAAAAATTCAAATATCACAAGCCAACATTGAATTATGGATTTGAAAACATTAAAATACCAAAAAAAACAAACAATGAATTAATGAAAAGTGTTATGTTTAGGAATTAATGAATGCCAGGTTTCCTCTCCAAAAAATAAAATTATATAGGATTGGAAAATGAATTAAAGGGCCAATTAAGGCATAATTAAGCTCAATTAATTAAGGGATCCCTAAATAAGTGTGAAAGTGTAAATAAATGCATTTTACAACACTAAATTAAGGCATAATTAAGTCCAATTTAACTAGGAGGGCCCAAACAAGTGAGAAAATGTAAAGGGATACACTTTTCTACACTACATAACAAAAACACCCCATCACAAAAGGGAGAAGGTAAAAAATGCTATCAAACCTTGTGAGTTTTATTGGTGCAATAATAAATAATTAAATACAATATACAATGATAATCCTTGATAAAGGATAAAGAAACCCTAAACGAGGATTGAATTCAATCATGACATGTGTCTTAATCATATGATTTAAGACATACGAAATCACATGAGCTAAGTAAGATTAAGCATGTTAGTGTAAATAGGTCCTAATTAATAATTAATGAGGTGATTTACCTTTATACTCTAATAATCCCCCTTAAGTGCAATGTAATGCCCCGCCACGTAACCCCAAAGAAAACTAATACTTCTAACATTTATGGTACAATTTATTTTTTAAACTATTAAAGTGTATAAATTATTGTATAAATTAGATATAAAAGATTACAAATTAAACACCTAAGTTCTTTGGGGTACATGAGGTGACATTACATAATTAACTCATTCATTCACTTAACATCAATTTCAAAACATCCATTAACAATAACCACATTAATAAGAGTAACCCATATAAAACCATACATGCAAATCACAATGAATTAATCATGAAGACATTAAGTATATATATTTCCACAGATACAACATAACTTTAACAGTATTTACAAATGGTACTTCACAAATGATTACATGGTATGAATATAAACTACATCAGTCTACTAGTACATCATAATGAACACTTAGACAAATTTACATCAATTTTTTCCCAACACACGTGGGAGTGATACATCAATAAATGAAATACATATGTAGTACAAATACACATTTGGAACATATGAATCCTAGATCAACAACATCTGCAAAACCCTACAATGAATGGTACAACTGCATCCAAAGGGGACCCAATGGGGTGCGTAGCACGTTCCACCCAACCACTCCCGTGCTGGGAGTAAACAAGGAAGGATCCCCGACCAAGCACATCTAACAATAACACAAGACTAACTCCAGACAAGATAACATAATATCAAAAGACCACTCATAAAACTAAACAATGATAAAACACTGAAAGACAAAACAATAGACCACTTCCAGAGGAATTCAATAAAAACAACTCAAATGGAATGCTAGAGGAGAGTGTCATCGCATGGCCTTACATGGATTATCCAGACAACCTATCACAAGGTGCCGCCTCCATCTCTACATGGATTATCCAGACAACCTAGTTCAAGGTGCCGCCTCCATCTATGGTTCTCCTGATAGCCTATCTCAAGGTGCCGCTCCATAGGGTTACTCATGTGGAATCATTAACCTCTTGTGAGGACGAGGCAACGATCATGCCAACCACATCCTTCTCGGCTCACCTTCAGTCTATGATAGCACTAACAGGTGGACGAGGCATCCATAGTTATCTTGATTAATGTTTAACTACCCAACCCCTAATTAATTACTTAGGTTATCACTGATTACTCTAACTCTACATGGGTTACCTTGACAACCCCTTTGTGCGCCAGCCCCCACTTAGAGCCACTCTCCCTAGATACCCAAACATAAAATATCCAACACAAAAGGATTGTACTAACAAGAATTACTGAACCAACAAATATAACATCCGTGAGGCCAAACCATCTCGTCAAAATCATATGAACAACATTCACAAAATGGTATAATCCAAGTGTAAACTAAAATCACAACCATAGTCAAAACTTAGGCCAAACATCAACTTGCAAGATCAAATATAATATCAGTATCCCCACCTTTGGAAGTTCCTAATCAACAACTTAAGTTCCTATAATAGGATAAACTAACTCTAGGGTTTTCCCACACGACATAAAAAAAAACCAATGAAGAGAAAACCACAATAGACTTAATGAATAATCTCAAGAATAACAATTACGTTTAAACGACGCCATATAAAAAATTTCTAATTCATAATAATTCCAATAAATAAATAAATCAATTACTCAAGAAAAACTCCATTTTATTTAAAACACATAATTTATCTCTAACTTTCTCGATTACATTCTAACATTGTAGCTTGTAAAATTATCAATAACCTCATATTAGCAACATATAAAGCCACCTCTATATATATATATACACATGCACACATATATATACACTTTTTATGCGTATATACATATATACATATATATAAATACATTTATATAATAAAATCATATATTCAAAGCACATAATAAAATTTATCCACATTTATATATTTATTTATATATATACATATATACATATATATACATATATATATATACACATATAAATGTGTGGATAAATTTTATTATGTGCTTTGAATATATGATTTTATTATATAAATGTATGTATATATGTATATATGTATATACGCATAAAAAGCGTATATATATGTGTGCATGTGTATATATATATATATATATATAGAGAGAGAGAGGTGGCTTTATATGTTGCGAATATGAGGTTACTGATAATTTTACAAGCTGCAATGTTAGAATGTAATCGAGAAAGTTAGAGATAAATTATGTGTTTTAAATAAAATGGAGTTTTTCTTGAGTAATTGATTTATTTATTTGTTGGAATTATTATGTATTAGAAATGTTTTATTTGGCGTTGTTTAAACCTAATTGTTTTTCTTGAGATTATTCGTTAAGTCTATTGTGGTTTTCTCTTCATTGGTTTTTTTTTTGTGTCGTGTGGGAAAACCCTAAAGTTAGTTTATCCTGTTATAGGAACTTAAGTTGTTGATTAGGAACTCCAAGAGGTGGGGATACTAATGTTATATTTAATCTTGCAAGTTGATGTTTGGCCTATGTTTTGACTATGGTTGTGATTTTAGTTTACACTTGGATTGTACCATTTTGTGGATGTTGACCATATGATTTTGGCGAGATGGTTTTGCCTCACAGATGTTCCATTTGTTGGTTCAATAATTCTTGTTAGTACAATCCTTTTGTGTTGGATATTTTATGTTTGGGTGTTTAGGGAGAGTGGCTGTAAGTGGGGGCCGACGCACAAAGGGGCTGTCAGGGTAACCCACGTAGAGCTAGAGTAATTAATGATAACCTAAGTAATTAATTAGAGGTTGGGTAGTTAAACATTAATCAAGATAACTATGGATGCCTCGTCTTCCTGTTAGTGCTATCATAGACTAAAGGTGATCCGAGAAGGCTGTGGTTGGCATGATCATTGCCTCGTTCTCACAAGAGGTTAATGATTCTGCATGAGTAACCCTATGGAGTAGCACCTTGAGATAGGCTGTCAGGAAAACCATAGATGGAGGAAGCACCTTGAACTAGGTTGTCTAGATAATCCATGTAGAGATGGAGGTGGCACCTTGTGATAGGTTTCCTGGATAATCCATGTAAGGCCATTCAATGACACTCTCCTCTAACATTCCATTTGAGTTGTTTTTATTGAAGTCCTTTGAAAGTGGTCTATTATTTTGTCTTTCGGTGTTTTATTGTTGTTTATTTTTGTGAGTGGTCTTTTGATATTATGTTATCTTGTTTGGAGTTAGTCTTGTGTTACTGTTAGATGTGCTTGGTTGGGGATCCTTCCTTGTTTACTCCCAGCACGGGGGTGGTTGGGTGGAACATGCTATGCACCCCATTGGGTCCCCTTTGGATGTAGTTGTACCATTTAGTGCAAGGTTTTGCAGATGTTGTTGATCTAGGATTCATATGTTCCAGATGTGTATTTTTACTACAGATGTATTTCATTTATTGATGTATCACTCCCATGTGTGTTGGGAAAACTTTGATGTAAATTTGTATAATTGTTAATTATGATGTACTATTAGACTGATGTAGTGTATATTCATATACCATGTAATCATTTGTGAACTACCATTTGTAAATAATGTTAAAGTTATGTTGTATCTGTGGAAATATATATACTTAATGTCTTCATGATTAATTCATTGTGATTTGCATGTATGGTTTTATATGGGTTACTCTTATTAATGTGGTTATCGTTAATGGATTTGAAATTGATGTTAAGTGAATGAACGAGTTAATTATTTAATGTCACCTCATGTAGCCCAAAGAACTTAGGTGTTTAGTTTATAATATTTTATATCTACTATATACAATAATTTATACACTTTAATAGTTTAAAAAAAAATTGTACCATAAATGTTAGAAGTATTAGTTTTCTTTGGGGTTGCGTGGCAGGGCATTACACATGGTATTAGAGTCTAGGTTCAAACATTGAGGCACTATGAGCCCATTGTGTTGACCTAGTTTCTTGTACTTGTGAGGGTGTGTCGTTTCGTTTGTGTAATCTTCACTTGGTTGCCCGAGTTTGTCTCTAGGTGATGTTGGTCCAAGGGTGCAAAAATCTGGTGGAAGGGATAGGACCCTCGGTGTAGTGTGCAATGCACCGATATCCTTCCTACTAGAAATGCATTCTGGACCCTTGTGTTACCCTTATGTTATTTTTGTGTAGTTTTGTGGTGTGTTCTCTATGAAGTTAATTTGTGTGTTCATGCGATGAGTGTGGGTTTTAAACTAAAATCTATCCCTTGGTGTTTTTCCAAGATGAAGATATGGAAAACACCTCGGAAGAAGGTCCGTGATCCAATAGTTAGACGACTATGGAAAATTAGACTTCGGTATGATTATTCCAAATGCTCCATGCTTTCAAACTTGGAGACTTTGGTGGAATCTCTAAGGAGACTTTGTCGTGAAAGAAAGGAATGGACACCTTCCAGTAAGGAAGTCGTTAAAGTGGCCAACCTAGCTAATTTGAAAACAAACTAGTCAGTCTTTGCGTGCTTACCCTTATTTATTTATTAGCTTCTAGGAGTAAGCCATGTTCTAGGGGGGGAGGATGTAATATCCCCATGTTGTTGATACTCTTTGCTACTATTTGTTACTCTTATGTGTTGGTTTGATACTGGTTTGTGATGGTGATTAGTTCACCAACTTGGTTGTGTGTGGATTCATAGTTTAGTTGGTTGCTACACTTGACATTATTATGATGATTTATGATACTTTATGTGGTGGTTAGATTAATTGATTATGCTATGGTTTTCTTTAATATTATATATGTCGATGTTGTGATTCTATGATGCTATGTTTTCTGATGTGGTTGTTAGTGAGTCTTGGTGAAAGGACAAAGTAGCATCACTCGCTTGCGAGCGCCTTGCTACCCCGCAATTTCCTTTCACGGTGTGTCTGCAATGGAGATTTACATGTTACTTGATGTTTATTTGTATGTAGGAATTGTAGAAGTCTTGATTCCACCTGTTTCGACAGGACAGGGCGAGCATTAAATTAAACCAATGGATACAATGTTGAAAAAGGGAGTTGATAAGGAAGTGTCCCCATCCCAAGTTCGTCATCCCATCGTGAGTTTTGTTGTGTCATGATTTAGGTTTTTTCAAGTTGTATTGTTTGATTGTTGATTATTTATTTTATTTATGGTTAGTGGTTATTTAATTAATCTTTATTTTATAAGATTAATTAGTGTTGTTTTGTTGCTTTGATTAATTGTAAGTAAGTAAAATGTTGAATTTTAAATATATTGTAAATTAAAAAGTTATTTAATTAATTAAAAGTGTAAGTAATTAATTTAAATAAATAATGATGATGATAATTATATATTATCTTTTTCCTGATATTAAATTAAAAAATCATAAGAGAATATCTTGTGAGGATAATATCATGAGAAAATAATTAATTTTTAATTAAATTGTGAGATAAGTGTGAGCTTTTAAAAGAAAGAAAAGAACCAATGAATGTTGAAGATTTTTGAGGAAAAAGATGAAGAGCTTTATTTATTATTACTTATTTTTATTGTGAAGTTTTTTTAGACACACAAGGGTTTTTCTGGTTTTTGGTCTGAAAAAGAAAAGAAAGATAGGTTTTTGTTTTGGTGCTTCTTGGTGAAAGTTGTTCTGTAAGAAAAGATTAAAAAGATTGATTCAGAAGTTAGCTGAAGGAAGGAAATTGAGAAGAAACTTCAGAGGGGTTCTACTTTCGAAAAAGGAAGAAGGCTACTGTGTTTGGATTCTACATCGAACGAAGGACTCCAGGTTCTTTTAAATTATTATTTCTTTAGATTTAATATTCTGTGAACAAAATCTTGTCTGCCATGTTTGAAAATAGATTTCTTTATGTTTTGAAAAATGTTTTCTATGATTGAAAATTTGTGTTGTTAAACCTTTGAATTTTTCTATTAAAAACTATAGTGAAACCTTTTGAAGTTTTTCAATAAAATTTAGCTGAAAAAATATTGTTTTGGAAATGAAAATCATTTTTATTATGAGTTGAATTTACATGCCCAGATTTATATTGGATTGATGAAAAAACCAATTTATTTGTATACTTGTTTGAGTCTCTTGATATATATATATATTATATTATGTTTTGGTTATTTAAAAATAAAATAAACCAATATGGTGTGTGGGTTGTTTTTCATTTTCTATGAGATGAATGAAATAAATTTATAAAAAAAATGTGTTTTTAAATTTTGTGCTTTTTGTTTGGAAACAAATTTAAAATATAAATAAAAAATAAAAAAAAAATAAAAAATAAAATAAAAAAAAAAAAAAAATTGTTAAGGGGAGTGGCAGGCGTCACCCTAACCCCCATCATGTCAGACGCAACACCACCGGCTTGAGCACAAGAGCTAAGGGTTGTCAGACGAGCCATGTGGGGCCACCCACCTTGTGGTACTGTGTACCATAGGCTACTGTGGTACTGTGTACCACAGGTAGTGTGGGGGGGCATAAATATTATTAAAGGTTTTTTTTTAAAAGTTTTTTTTTTGCGCACAGCAGTCGAGGGCTGCTGTACGCAGCCGTGTGGAGCTGTGGCATGCCCACCCTGCGGTAAATAGTACCACAGGCTGCTGTGGTACACAGTACCACAGGCTGCTGTGGTACACAGTACCACAGGCTGCTGTGGTACACAATACCATAGGCAGTGTGGGAGGGTGTAAATATTATTAAAAGTTTTTTTTAAATTCATTTTTTTAAAAGTTTATTTTTTATTTTTATTTTTAAAATTTTTTTGTTTCCAAACAAAAAAGCACGAAATTCAAAAAACACATTTTTTTTATAAATTTATTTCATTCATCTCACGAAAATGAAAAACAACCCAACACACCATATTGTTTTTTTTTTTTAAATAACTGTAATTAAAATATAATATATATATATATATATAGAGAGAGAGAGAGAGAGACTCAAACAAGTATATAAATAAATTGGTTTTTTCATCAATCCAATATAAATCTGGGCATGTAAATTCAACTCATAATAAAAATGATTTTCATTTCCAAAACAATATTTTTTCAGCTAAATTTTATTGAAAAACTTCAAAAGGTTTCACTATAGTTTTTAATAGAAAAATTCAAAGGTTTAACAACACAAATTTTCAATCATAGAAAACATTTTTCAAAACATAAAGAAATCTATTTTCAAACATGGCAGACAAGATTTTGTTCACAGAATATTAAATCTAAAGAAATAATAATTTAAAAGAACCTGGAGTCCTTCGTTCGATGTAGAATCCAAACACAGTAGCCTTCTTCCTTTTTCGAAAGTAGAACCCCTCTGAAGTTTCTTCTCAATTTCCTTCCTTCAGCTAACTTCTGAATCAATCTTTTTAATCTTTTCTTACAGAACAACTTTCACCAAGAAGCACCAAAACAAAAACCTATCTTTCTTTTCTTTTTCAGACCAAAAACCAGAAAAACCCTTGTGTGTCTAAAAAAACTTCACAATAAAAATAAGTAATAATAAATAAAGCTCTTCATCTTTTTCCTCAAAAATCTTCAACATTCATTGGTTCTTTTCTTTCTTCTAAAAGCTCACACTTATCTCACAATTTAATTAAAAATTAATTATTTTCTCATGATATTATCCTCACAAGATATTCTCTTATGATTTTCTAATTTAATATCAGGAAAAAGATAATATATAATTATCATCATCATTATTTATTTAAATTAATTACTTACACTTTTAATTAATTAAATAACTTTTTAATTTACAATATATTTAAAATTCAACATTTTACTTACTTACAATTAATCAAAGCAACAAAGCAACACTAATTAATCTTATAAAATAAAGATTAATTAAATAACCACTAACCATAAATAAAATAAATAATCAACAATCAAACAATACAAAGACAAGGACAAAACCTAAATCATGAAAAAATAAAACTCATAATGGGGTGACGGACTTGGGATGGGAACACTTCCTTATCAACTCCCTTTTTCAACATTGTATCCGTTGGGTTAATTTAATGCTCGCCTTGTCCTGTCTAAACAGGTGGAATCGAGACTTTATTCTTGCAATTCGTGCATACAAATAAACGTCAAGTAACATGTAAATCTCCATTGCAGACACACTATGAAAGGAAATTGCGGGGTAGCAGGGTGCTCGCAAGCGAGTGATGCTACTTCATCCTTTCACCAAGACTCACTAACAACCACATCAGAAAACATAGCATTATAGAATCACAACATCGACATATATAATATTAAAGAAAACCATAGCATAATCAATTAATCTAACCACCACAAAAAGTATCATAAATCATCATAATAATGTCAAGTGCAACAACCAACTAAACTATGAATCCA
The DNA here is from genome assembly GCA_007258455.2 of Sequoia sempervirens. Taxonomy (NCBI): domain Eukaryota; kingdom Viridiplantae; phylum Streptophyta; class Pinopsida; order Cupressales; family Cupressaceae; genus Sequoia; species Sequoia sempervirens. The sequence continues at coordinate 108,388,825 of VDFB02179234.1, forward strand.
CACACAACCAAGTCGGTGAACTAATCACCATCACAAACCAGTATCAAACCAACACATAAGAGTAACAAATAGTTGCAAAGAGTATCGACAACATGGGGGTATTACATGCAACTTAGAGAGTAGCTAAAATGAATTAAAGATGAATATAGGAATGGATGCATGGATGTGTCTTAGTTGCAAGGCTTGATGAGTTACTAATGTTAAATATTTTTTTTTTCATAAATGGAGAAAAGGAGAGAACTTCATGAAGAAATATCCTCTCTTAAAGAGAAAAATAAATAAATGTGTACTAGTGAAAAAATAAAAGAAAGAGGACTCAACATGAGCCCCTAAAGACTATTTCTATCACATATGTACCGACACTATAGATCTCCTCAATAAGAGAGAAGAGATGAGACTATGAATCCCCCATAAAGAAGTAGATTTTGTGCTAGTGATGCTAGTGTAAAGACAAAATATGATCCACTACCTACAAATAAAATTTTTCCCCTTAGGAAGAAATATATCTACTAGTGATTATAGAAGCCATTCTCATAATCTAGATGAATAGGGAATTAAAATCCAAATGTGTGTCTTTGAAAAATACTCAAACGTCCACATGTCAAAATTAGGTGATGCCTTGATCCATAGTCTTATGAAGAAAAATTAACAACTAGCTCCAAAGACAATGATGATGGGATAACAATGATTATGGAGCTGTCATTGAAAAGTGGATGGATGTTAGGTCAAATGAATCCTCTAAATCTATAATATGAGACTCCACAAAAAGGATGAAATGTTTGATAGATATGAATCCTAATTAGCTATATCTAGAAGATGATGAATGCCTTGTTGCATTGAATAAACAGGGGCTATAGATGTAATGATATCAATCTCATTAGGATCAATTAAATATTGAGATATGATCTTGATGAGAGTGGGGGAAAGAAGAGAAGTCTTTGTACCATCATAATATGTGAGACCTATAATATACTCATGCTTCCCTAAAGTATCATCATAAACTTGGGTAGATTATTTGTATAATCAAAGGGAATGAGGAAATATATAGTAAGATCATCTAGGAATGGATAAATATGAGGGTCTCTAAAGATCTCCCAAATTTTGGTTAAAAATGTGTAGAAACAATCAAGGTTTGATATAGAACACACAATACATCATGATCACCACTAGAATAAAGAAATCCTACCAAATGATCAATAATATTACCTCGTATTGATCTTATTTCAGGTGTGTCTAGTTTAGGTATGATTCTATAAAGGTATGGAAAAGGATTAAGTCACTTGAGATGTGCCAAAATATCATTTTTCAAATACTCATAATTATCCTTATCTAGGATTACCACTGAAGTATGAACAAAAAATCTATGATATACTCCTCAAATGATACAATAAGAGACCAATAATCTTAGTATATAAAAATAAACTAAAATTAAGTAATCTCATTTAAAAAATAAAATTTAGGTGCCAAAATATCCAAGTAATCAACCATAATATAAAATAATGGAAAACTAAATAAAAGATACTCAGGGAAAATTCTAGAAAAAATGTAGGGATAGCTGAAAAGAGATTTGAAATAATTTTTCAATGTTTTAAGTATTATAAAAATTAGAGCTCCAATAAAAAATATGAACTCAAAAGCCAAAAATTATGATATGACGTTAACAAGTGATAAAATACACCGACACCAAAATCTAGAAAAACTACTAGCACTACTAAAAGTACTATTTATTTTTGAAAATTTGTGTCCATATTCTCAAGTTGTGTTAAAAACAAAAAAAATAGCTTCTTTAGGGAATGATGGAGGCCTAATGATGGTCCTCTGGTAGTGACTAGGTGGCGGGATAATGATTGGGAAACTACAAGTTGATGATGCTATTAGATTCACTAGTAGATTGGTAGTGATTCTATCAGTGATGGAATGATCCGGGATTACAAGTGACACTTCTAGTATTGAGTGAACCACTTTGACATGGGGTGGTGAAGGTTTTAGGCCTTTTTTGTTAGTAGTGACTAGCTGCTTAGCTAGTGATATGATCACAAACAAGTTTGGTGCAAAAAAATCTAAAATTACTGTCAATTTGTCTCACAAACATCAACAAACCTAAAATGCTAGTGTATGTTGACATCAACCCTATTGAAAGAAAGATACACTACCAAAAAGCTAAAAATCACTAAATTTCTTACAATGACCATTGAACAAAAAAATATGTACTATACTAGATTTTTGTGTAGGACTTACATAATATTGATGAAAATTGTATGATATAATATACTCGTATGGATCTGATTTGTATAAGTACATGTAGTTTTAATGCCTCAAATCTAGTACCATTAAAAAATACCTTGAATGCTTTTTGTCCTAATTTTGATAATTTGACAATCAATCTTATTGTTTCTTAGCATTCTAAGTAAAATGATGATCTTCATTTTTCTCTAGGGTGCATTGTTTGAATGCTCAAGGATAACTCTCTCAAAACATTGATAGAAACTTATATATCTAGAATTTTGATACCACATTGGAGTTGATGATTAAACCCCACAATTCTTAGAGATCACCTACAACCAAAACACCCATCACAAAAGAGAGAAAACATATTTTTTCTATTAAACCTTGATAATTCTATTGATGCAATAATTATTAATCTTTGATAAAAGATAAAGAAACCCTACGCAAGGGTTGAAATAGATCATGAATTTTGTCTTATTCACATGACTTGAGACATAAAAAGGTATATGAACTAAGTAAGCTTAAGAAAGCCAATATAAATAAGTCTTGATTAATAATTACTTATGTGATTTACCTTTTTACTCTCAACACTTGAAAACATTTTAAATTACTTAGCACTTTAAACACTTGAACACTTAGCATTTTAAAGCACTCACTTTTAAATCACTAGGCACTATAGAGTTGCTTGGTTTCTATATGGGCATAACTTGTACTCTAACTCTTAAAGGGCTTGACTCATAGAGAGAAATTCAAAGGTATTTCCTCCATACGATGAGTCTTATCTTCCTTTCAACACAATCATGTCACAGTGATTAGTAAAAAACATACCAAATTAACTACAAGATGTCACATTGATCATAGACCAAGCTATACTAAATTGATAAAATTATATGACATGATCCAATTTGACACCTATCCACTTTATGTGATCCAATTGGCATAAGAACATGCTCTAACAAGCATTTTTCACATGAACCAACATCAAACAATCAACATTGGAACATCATTTTAGAAAAGATAAACATATTTTATTGTCTCAATTTACTATAAAAAACTATTTAGATCTGATTATTAAAGTTTAATCTAAATCATTGTGTAAACTACAATTTAAAAAATATACAATTATTTTATAATAAAAATAATAAAATTACAATTCTAATTGCAAAGATAACAATTTCAATATATTCTTTAAAATATTCTACTTAGACATCACATGTTTCAGTGGTCAAACAAATTAATAACCACTTAATACTTCATCTACAACAACAAATAATGTAAGATTTATTTTTAAACATTAAAATGAGTGATGTTTAAGAATACCCCTCCCAAATTTATTGAAATATAATTTTAATAATCATAACAATGATCCTTAATGACTATCAAATCGTTCTTAAATACTTTAAATGGTTATTAATTTGTTTGATCACTTTAGGAACGATTAAAATCAATAGCCATTTTACACCTCATCTACAACAAAAAAAATAGTGCAAGATTCCTTAATCGTTAAAATGAGTGATATTTAAGAATTCCTCTCCTAAAATTATCGAAATATAATTTTAATAATCATAACAATGATCCTTAATGATCATAGAATTTTTTTAAATACTTTAAAGACTAGCACTTGCACTAGAGGGGTGCAAGGGTTACGCTGATAGAAGACTATATAAAAACATAATAAAGAGGTGTAGTTTGAAATATATGCAATCTTGTTTGTAAAGTTTACAAAATATTTGTAATACATATAGGGGAGAGGACCCCATAGTGGAGCACCCTAACTTTTCCTTTCTCAAAATCCTACGTGGAAATTTCAAATCACTCCCAATTTTGTACAATAGTTTATTTGACAACTCATGTGCTTCTATATTTTGTTTTAGAGCCACATCATCAATATGATACCACATCAACATGATTTTTGTTTAGGTATCCAAAAAAGGCCAAGAAAAAGTGAGATGGATAGTGGTGCACTAAGTCATGTTTTATTGGTGCGCTGATGTAGCATCACATGATTTGTTAGTTTGTGTATTTTATGGATAAAAAGTGTTTTGCAATTGGATATTAAGGTGCTTCACTATGGAACCCATTGAGGACTACTTCTATCCCACTATTGAGTCCAAATCTCTTTACCCTCTTTTGTAGTAAGCACCTCACTTCAAGAGAAAAGTGTATAGATGTTCTTCACCACTGACACCCTAAAATTTGCCTCTGCTCTCCTGGGTATGTACACATTAATATAAATTAGGGTTAACAAAAAAATTGAATAGTTATCAAACAACATATTATAGGGCATATGGCTAAAAGCATTCCAAATTCCCAAATCATGAAATTTAATGGCACATTTATTTCTGTTACCTGCCAGTGTCTAGCATAAAAACCCTCTAGAGACATGTTTTTCTGGGTCATTGAGGAACCAAATCTACAAATTGTAAAGAATCTGGTATATGGATAACCATGTAATGACCTGTCTTCTTTGTTTCTCTTTTCTAGGTTAGAATAAGAGCTAAGAAGAAAACATCATATAACTCAACTTGCAAATTCAACAACTGAACATGTATTTTGCATCCATAGCTCAAGAAGAATATCTTCAAGCTTGGGAGCATATTTTGTCTCAGAAATTATCTCAAAAATGTATTGATAAAGAACATTTGAAATACTTATGTTGCAAGGAGTTACATTCACTCATGCTTTGTTGTTTAGATGAAAGAGTAGGGGCAGAAAGAAAAAATGTCACATTTGACCAATGAGCATTTAGTTAAAATGAGCAATAACATCAAAATTAGATATCCAAAAGCAAATACCTTCAAAATTTGATGTGATTTTCATCTCAGGAACTCTCTCAAAATGACTGCCATAAAATGCATTTTAGATACTCAAAACACTATTATATTGCCGACATCTGAACCTAAGCTACAGATTCAAGAACTTGAAACTATGCTTAGGCTTGGGGCTTCTTGAACAAGGTTAATGCCATTATGCTGTTCTTTAGTGTTTTGATGAAAGAATGTGGGAAAGAAGAAAAAATTCGCACTTAGTTGGAAGATTTGATAATAAAATATTTAATTACCATAAAAAGCGAGCAGTAAATACCTTCAACCTTAGTAATGATGTTATGTAATATATTCTCTCAAAATCAAATACCTAAAATGTATTTAAGTTCTCAAACGCTACTTTGCACATCTTTGAGCCTAAAATACAGGTTTAAGAATTTGCACATGCACTTTAGATTTAGGCCTTGTTTAACAAGCTTGTACATGCATAATCATGGCATTACCTCTATCATCCTTGTTTGTATAAAAAAATTTCTAGGTTGAAGTGGAGGGAAAGAAGAAAAACTCATGTACTCAAATTGCAAAGTCAATAAGTAATCATGTATCTTGCATCCAAATCTTAAGGCAACTATCTCCAACTTGATCCTGAATTTTGTCTCAAAATTTTTCTCAAGAGCATTGCAATAGCCATTATGAATACTCTGGTGTTACAGTGAAAACAAACTTGTGCTTGAATAAGGAAGAAATTCTCTCTTGATTTTTGTATTTTTCCCTTTTCTAGGTTGAAACAAACTTGTAACTTTCTGCCTCAAAAATTCACACAAAAAATAAAATGATAGAATGCATTTTAAATGCTTAGAGCACTGCAATATAGCACATCTTCAAGACCAAACTACATAAGAATTTGCACCTAGGCAAGTTCAAAGCTTACAAAACAGGCCTATGCATGCAAAATCATGTCATTGTCTCTTTCCTCCTTGTTGATGTGAAAGTGCAGTGCCAAAAGCAAAAGATTGAACTCTTCTAGCAAACTTAACAATGGTTCATTTAATTATCATCGAGTTCCTCCCCCAGTAAATACCTTCAAATATACTTGTGACTTTCTGTCTGGGAAATTCTCTTATATCCCAGGCCATGAAATGCTGTTTAAATACTCAAACATACTATAGGTCTTTGAGCCTCAATCACAAACTTACGAATTCAAAACTACAATTAGTTTTAGGGTTTGTATAACAACCATGTAGATGCATGGCATTATCTCATTCGTCCTTTTTTATCCTGAAGGGCCACGTAACATGTACAAATTTCCACTCAGCTGGCAGATGCAACAATTTGAAAACCCAATCAACATTGAAATCAAGCCGTAAATACCTTCAAACTTCACTGCTAGTTTTGTCTCAAAAATTTTCTCCAATTAAAATATCACTTAAGGCTTTAGATTTTCGTTATCATAAATCGCCGTACAATACATTATTCCGCTTTTTGATTATTTCTTTTTGATTTTTTGTAGTCTTCTAAACAAAAATATTGGGGCGAGAAATACTTGAACCAGACTTACATAGAATGAAATAAAACAAAACAAATAAACAATGTGTAGCATGCAAATTCCCAAAAGAACTTGCTAAGACCATGGCAAGTGACTTACCTCAAAATTATGCACAAATTGTGTTGCTTGTCAACAATGTTGATGAGAAAAAATGGCCAGTTTGGAGGAAAAATATAAGAAGCCCTACCACAACAAACCAAAACCAATCTCCCTACAGCTACTTTTTGAAGGCAAAGATGTGAAGAGGGAAAGTTGCTTTTTGAAGAAGTTTTCCAGACACCAGTAGTTTTGCGGCATGAAGAAAACATATATGATTAAAATAGTCAAAGAAAAATTGTTTCATAGGAGTGGTAACTGGCAGGATGAAAATAGTCAAAGAAAAATTGTTTCACGGGAGTGGTAACTAGAAGGATGAAAATAGTCAAAGAAAAATTGTTTCACAAGAGCCATAACTAGTGTCAAAGTTTTAAACAAAATGAAAGGCACATAGCTGCTGCTCTATTTTCTAGCCAAACTGGAAAATAGAGCATTCAATCCAAAAATTGAAGGCAAAGATGTGAAGTGGGCAAGTTGCTTTTTGAAGAAGTTTTCCAGACACCAACAGTTTTGCAGCCTGCAGACAACATATAGGATTAAAACAGTTAAAGAAAAAATGTTTCATGGGAGCGGTAATTGGTAGGATGAAAATAGTCAAAGAAAAATTGCTTCACGAGAGTGGTAACTGGAAGGATGAAAATAGTCAAAGAAAAATTGTTTCACAAGAGCCATAACTAGTGTCAAAGTTTTAAACAAAACAAAAGGCACATAGTTGCTGCTCTATTTTCCAACCAAACTGGAAATACAAAAATCAAAATATGGAATAAACTTGGAGACATGCAACTTTTCTTTCTATTCAATACACTGGAAATGGAAATACATTAAAGACTAAACATAAAACTCAAAAACTAAACTCAAACTACAAACTTCTAATTTCTGGGAGCTTCATGAGCTGCTCAACCAGACACTCAACAAACTCCAGGAGCTGCTAGGAGCTCAACTGATAAGAGCTATGTAGAGCTCTTTAGGAGCAATCTCTGCTCACACACAAAACAAATAGCTGCTGTTGTTCAGGAGCTTTCAGAAGCTCACACAAAACATTCTCTATCTACAGACTACTGCTGCTCAAAAAATTTCTTCAACTCCAATTGAGTCTTGTCAACTGAATCTTCTCCAGTGACATAATAATCTACCTTCATTATTTTTTCTTTCAACTCATTCCCTCTTAATTTCAAAATCACCTACCAGCATTTAATTGGAATTCAAAAATTCCTAACTTCATTAAATTTTTCTGCAGTCTTCAGGTGCACATCAGGAGCAAGTGGGAAGGCAATCCCCAAAAAAAAATTATAGTTGTAGGCATCGAATGCCCCTAACAGGTAGGTTCCAACAGGAAGAGGCTCAGGAGCATTTAATTTTCCAAAAATCCCCCTTGATCCTAAGCTGACAACAAGATCAAATCTGATCCAAATCAACAATGCCCAATCTGGTTCTCAAGCGCTCGAAACTGTCCTTGCTCAAAGGCTTGGTGAATATGTCTGCTAGCTGCTACTCAGACCTACAAAATGCCATTTTAATTTCACCATTCTCAACTAGTTCTCTAATAAAATGATACTTGATTTCGATGTGCTTGCTTCTTCCATGAAACACAAGATTTTTTGTCAAGGCTATTGATGAAACATTGTCACAATAAATTACTGTTCCATCCTCTTGTTATTCCTTCAAATCTGCCAAGATTCTTCTCAGCCAAATAGCTTGACATGTTGCTGCATTTGCTGCTATATACTTAGCCCTCGCTATAGATAGGGAAATGATTGGTTGTTTTTTGGAAGCCCATGAAATCACTCCCGAACCCAAATGAAACACATAGCCCAATGTGCTCTTCCTATCATCCAAACTTCCTGCCCAATCACTGTCTGTGTATCGAACCAACCCAAACTCATTTGCTGTTGTGTGCAAAATGCCATATCCTTTGGTGCCATTCACATACCTCAGGATTATTTTGCCCGCTTGCCAATGGGTGTCCCGTGGAGTCTCCATAAACCTGGAAATAAGACTCACACTGTGCATTATATCAGACCTAGTTGTTGCTAAATACATTAAGCTTCCAACCAAACTCTTAAACATGGTTAGATCCACATTATTGCTGCAGTCTTCCTTGCTCAACTTTAGACCTATGGCTGTTGGTGTTGGGGCAGGCTTGCTTTCAAGCATCCTAAATCTCTTCAAGATCTCATTTGCATATTTTTCTTGAGAGATGAATATACCATCATGCATTTGTTTTACTTCTATTCCTAGAAAATATCTCAAGAGACCTAAGTTTGTCATTTCAAACTCTCTTTTCATGGCCTCTTTAAAATCAAAGGAAATCATCATCCCTAGTGAAAATTAAATCATTAACATACAAGACAACAATCAAAACCTTACCATTTGCTACCTTGATGTAAAGAGTGGGCTAACCATTGCTTTTGCTAAAGCCATTGCTTATCAAATATGAGTCAATCCTACTGTACCATGCCCGTGGAGCTTGGTTCAACCCATAAAGAGCTTTCTTTAGCCTATACACCTTGTGTTCTTGACCCGAAACTTCATATCTGAATGGATGCTCCACATAAACCTCTTCTTTCAACACTCCATTAAGGAAGGCAGACTTCACATCCATTTGAAATACCTTCCACATGTGCTGGGTTGTGATTGCTATGATTGCCCACACGGTCTCCATCCTTGCAACAGGTGAAAATGTCTCATTGTAATATCTCCCAAACTGTTGTTTGTGCCCTTTGACAACTAATCTTGCCTTGTGCCTTTCTATCATTCCTTTAGCATTCCACTTGGTCTTGTAAACCCATTTCACCCCAATAACTTGCTTGTTGGGAGAAAAATCTGTTAGCTCCCATGTGTTGTTCCTCTCTATTGCATCTATCTCCTCATCCATGGCCTCACACCATTTCTCCTCTTTCACAGCTTCTTCAAAATAAACTGGATCACCATGAGAAAATAATGCAAAATTCACACTCTCATCAAATTCTTCATCATACCTTTCATTCTGGTAGATCTCCATTAGACTCTTGGTCTTCTTTGGCATTAGGGAGGCGAGAGGTGGTTCTGAACATTCACTATTGCTGTTCTTGTGCTGAACATGTAGGTTTAGGAGTTGTCAGCATCTTTCAGGAGCTCTACCGGCGCTTTTAGGAGCTCTTCGGGAGCCTTCAGGAGCTCTTTAGGAGCCGATCTTGTAGAGCTTTCAGGAGCCAATCTTCTAGCTGTCTCTAGCTGCTTTCCTTTCTGTCTGCTCACTTCAAGAGCTTTCAGGGGCTCTTTAGGACCTCTTCAAAAAACTTCAAAAGCTCATCCAGAGCTCAATGCAGTCGAATCTCTGGCTATCTGTGACAATCTTCCTAATTGCCCACCAACTTTAGGAGCTCTTAGGGGCCTTTCAGGAGCTCAACTGGTACCTTCAGGAGGCAAATCTCTAACTGATTGTGATAGTGTGCCTGACTGTCTTGCTATTTGTCTTCCAACTTTAGGAGCCATAAGGAGCCGTCAGGAGCTTTCAAGAGCTTTTAGGAGCTCTCAAGAGCTCTTCAGGAGCTTGTCTAATGCTTTTAGGAGCCTCTATTGACTCATCTTGTTGAACTTCATGTTTAGTTTATGCTTCTTCAGGAGTTGTTAGGAGCAGTTTTGAGCTATCAGAATCTACCACTCCATCCCATGACTTGTCTTCTAGGAACTCTGTGTCCCTACTAATCACTATCTTTTTAGTGACTAGATTGTATAGCCGATAGGCTTTGGACTCTTCACTATAGCCCATGAAAATGCATTTTTCACCCTTGTTATCCAATTTCTGCCTCTTTTCCTTAGACACGTGTGCATATGCTACACACCCAAAAACTCTCAAGTGCTCAACTATCCACTTGCATCTTGTCCATGCCTCTTGAGGTATCTTGTCACGAACTGCCTTTGTTGCACTCTAAGCTAGCTGATCCTGTTGATTGCGCTTATTGCGCCACCAGTTACGGTTCTTTCTTGACTAAGAACTATTACCCTACTAAGGTTGTGAATTATTATTCTTTTGAGGATTACACTGCTGCTACTGTTGCCCACCCTTAGTGGGTGTCTGTTGGTTCCTAGAGGAACCTCCTATCTATATCTGACCACCTTGTGGACCAAAACCTGTTATAGGTGCACTACCTATTTGGACACTGGTATGTCTGCCCAATGCTAGAGTTAGATTCTCCTCCACAATATGCGCTTTCTCAACTGCAACCTCCATAGTCTTCGGTTTGAAGACTCTAACTCCACTAATACGGGCATTTAAACCCCTAATAAAATGCTGCACCAACATCACCTCATCATCACAAATTATTGTATATTGTTTGAGTTCATAAAATTTGCGTTTATACTGCTCAACAGATAAATCCATCTGACGTAAATTGTGAAACTTATCAGCTTGTCGTTGCCTCTAATGCTCAGATAGGAAACGTGCTATAAATCTCTCTAAGAACATTTCCCAAGAAACTAACCCAATCTCCAAATGGAGCTTCTGCTCCTCCAAATGCCACCAAGTAGAGGAAAAACCTCTTAGATGCATGATAGCGCATCTAGCACGGGTATTGCTACCATATGGGTGCATAGAAAAACATCTTCCCAAGTCTAATAACTAGGTCTCTTCCTCTAGATCACCACCAGTGCCATCAAATGTAGGAGGGCGTGCCCTTAACAAATCCTTCATATGTCCTACAACTATGGCATCCTGCTTTGCAGTACTAACAATCCTCCTAGGAGATCTATCACGTTCCCTAACCACCTCCTAATCAACTTCCTGGCAAGTACCTCTTCTAGTAAGGGGCACAATTGTGCTCACTCAACCTCTGGCTGAATAGGAATCCGTTCCCCACTTGTCTGTTCCAACTGTTTGGCATGCTCGCTCTCATGGGAGCTCTGAGGGGGAGTAACCTAGGGACTCGGCCCTCGGCCTCCACCTCGACCTCTACCACGACCTCTAGGACGACGTCTAGGAATGTTCCTACACAAAAATAAAAACAAGTCTCAGATACAAAACAAACAAGGCTAACAGAAGATAATACTACCTAGTCTAACATCTAGGACATCCTAATGGGCTCACAATTACCCAGAGCATCCAGTGTTAGAACCTTTGCTCTGATACCAATCTGTAATGCCCCACCTTGTAACCTAAAGAATGTTGCAATTGTTAGGGTTAGAATGGCAAATATCTAACAATTAAATGCATATTTAAGTAATAAACAGAGAAACTAAAACACACAGAATAAATCATAACACAAAGAATTTAACGTGGTTCACCCAATCTGGGCTACATCCACCAAACTGCAGCCATCCAATACTTTTATTATCCAGTGCAAAAACCTATTACAATCTTGCAAATAATCATGTTTTTCATCTCCTGTAACACCCATCCGAACCCCTTTTTATCAAGCTTAGAAGCTTCCAGATTTTGAGTTCTACAAAATTGGATTTTTCCTTTTTCATTAATTTTTCCCTTTTTCGGTGATGACGCGAAAAAGTAGGAGGAACATTTTTCTTGGGGGTTGCCACCCCCGAACCCCTGCTCGGGGCCTGGCTTGGTGCCAGACCTCGACAAGGATACATGCTGGGGTGTATAGTATACCATGGGCTATACAATATAGCATGATCAATCGCCACATACCAACAATCTACCACTTGGAGACTGATCAGGCTCCACACCAACACAATCTCCCACTTGGAGACTAATCTTGGACGACACTGTTGCAATTACAACTCCCACTAGAAATAAGTACCTTGGACCCTACTGCTCTATTATACTTGAATTCAACCTTGAAGGCCAATTTAAGTTGAAGAGGAGTCAGCTTCTCCCTTGTCACCGCCTTCGTAAACATATCCGCTGGATTGAAATCTGTATGTATCTTGTCCAACTTCACCTGTCCATCCTCCAACACTGACCGAATGAAATGATATCTCAATTGTATGTGTTTTGTTTTAGAATGCAAGGCAGAATTCTTTGCAAGATGTATAACACTCTGGATATCTGTAAACAAGTAATTTTTAGCCTGTTATTTTCCCAACTCATCCATGAAAAATTACAGCCATATCATCTCCTTTTCTATCTTTGTTGCAATAACATACTCTGCCTTTGTGGTAGATAAAGCAACCACCTTTTGCAATTGAGAAATCCAACTCACTGCTGTCCCACCAACTGTAAATACATAACCTGTGGTACTCTGCCTGGTATCTATATCCCCTGCCAAATTCGAGTCAACATAGCCTTTTAAATCAGTATTAGAGCCCCCAAAACATAAAAATTTATTGGATGTACCTCTCAAGTACCTGAGAATCTATTTTACTGCATTCCAATGCTCAACTCCAGGATGACTCAAATACCTGCTAATAACTCCTACAGCATGTGCAAAATCCAGTCTCGTGCATACCATGGCGTACATTAAACTGCCTACAGCTGAAGCATATGGTACCTTAGACATTTTTTCTTCCTCCTCTTGTGTCTTTGGACATATATCCTTAGTTAATTTAACATGAATAGGAAAAGGTATGCTAAAAAATTTTGCATTCTCCATATGAAATCTCTGCAACACCTTTTCAACATAATTAGCCTGAGATAAAAACAATTGTCTATTTTTCCTATCTCTACAAATTTTTATACCAAGGATTTGTTTTGCTACCTCCAAATCCTTCATAGTAAAAGATTTTGCTAATTGTTGTTTTAGCTCACTTATGTGATCCATGTTAGACCTTGCTACAAGCATGCCATCAACATATAAACATAAAATAATGTAGCTGTCATTATCCAACCTCTTAAAATAAACACAATGGTCAGAATTACACTGGCTGTAGCCTTGCTCAGCCATAAAACTATCAAATTTCAAGTACCATTGCCGAGGTGCTTGCTTCAAGCCATATAAAATTTTCTTCCAATCACTTTTAGTTTCTCTTTGCTTGACTTCCAAATCCTTGTGGCTGGTCCATTATATATTTCCCTCTTCCAAATCACGTTGGAAAGTGACTTTAGATCAGAGCTATTCTGAAGTACAAATCCTGACCTTCACAATACTTAAATATCTGAATAGAAGTCATTTTAACAAACTGAGAAAAATATCATCAAAATCAATGCCCTTTTTCTATGCAAATCCCTTTACAACTAATCTGGCTTTAAATCTCTTCTTACCTCCATCCTCCTCTTTCAGCCTATAAACCCATTTGTTTGGTAAAGTTTTTTTACCTGCAACTTGCATAATTTTCAAGTCTGGTTTTTCAGCAAGGAGTCCATTTCTTCTTTCATTCCATGCTCCCACTGAACCTTGGTATCCACCTACATAGCTTCATCATAATATTCTGGTTCACCAGCATCAGTTAACAAAATAGTATACAAAGAGGGAGAGAATATTTCTAGAGGTCTACTTATCCTTGAAGATCGTCTAACATGAGTTTGTGGTATTTTTTGTTGCTGTTGTTGTGGAGCATGAGGAATCATTGAAACACCATTGTTTGGAATATCATCCAACACTGCATAATCATTTTCTTTCTTCTCATGCTACAACAACAAATCTTTGTAAAAAACTTTCTCATTGAATATAACATCCTTGCTTCTCATAATTTTCTGATTTTCAAAATCCCAAAGCCTATAACCAAATTCATCAATGCCATATCCAACAAATACACATTTCTTTAATTTTGCATCAAGCTTGGTTCTATTTTCAGAATCTACATGTGCAAATGCTTCACAACCGAAGGTTGTAAGAAAAGAATAACTCACCTTCTTACCTTTCCATGCTTCCTCTGGAATACCACAACCCAAAGGATTAGAGGGACCTCTATTAATTAAATAAATAGCAGTGTTTGCATAATTACCACATTTTAAGGCAATGGCATACAATCTCATAGGTAAGGTACGGCTCCATTATTGTTCTATTCATGCCTTAGCCACTCCAGAACTTCCATGGAGTCCTTGGAACCATTTTTGCCTCTGAGGCTATTAGAGGAACAATAATCTTCAAACTCTTTTCTACAATACTCACCACCATTATCAGATCTAAGATATTTTAACTTTTTACCTGTCTCATTCTCAACCAAGCTTATCCATTTTTTAAAAGTTTCAAATACATGAAATTTATTCCTAAGGAAATAAATCCATACCTTCCTAGTTGCGATAGATGTAACATAATCTGAAGAGCCACTTAGAAGATGCAGGCTAGTCCCATACATGCATGTGCACAAGCTCCAATTTCTCATCTTTTCTTTACTTCCCCACATCCTTGAAACTTACCTCTCTTTTTGTTTTCCATACACAGCACCATAGAAATCTATATTAACACATTTTAGGCCTAATTAAGAACATTATTTGGATAGGTATACCTTTGGCACTCATATGCCCAAAGTCTATTATGCCACGATTAGCGATTAGAGTCCATAGCAGCTGTGAGTCTTCACCCTCTTGAGAGCGTAGCAAGCTGAACGATTGACAACTTTTTAGTAATGAATTAAAAGAGTAGAAGGAACAAATATGGCCTGTCTGAGATATAAAGGTGCCTGCTTTTCCTACGCTTTTGCTACCACTAAGGCACCCTTTGTGACCTTCCAATTTTATCACTAAATGTAACAACACAACCTTCATCGCTCAGTTTTTGCAAATTAGAATTTGCAGCTAACTTTGGAACATGCGCTACCCTCGCGTGGTAGCGAGTTCCATTTCTGCAAGCTTGTCATGATTCCTTTTCAACAATCGGCGAGGGTTAGATTTATCTCGTAAACCCGATCAAAATCCTTGGACATAATCAATGGAAATAGCTTCTACGGGGGTGGCATGGAATGAAGCCCACTGAATCTAACTGCCAGATCATCGGCGTATCAGGGAAGAATCAAAGCATCCTCCTTCCAGTTGTACTTACCACATTTTCCTCGCCTTTGCTTTTGTCTCCTTTATTTTTTGGGAATATGATCTTTCTTTAAATGACTGACTTACCCTGATAGCAATCCCTCTCATGTTTAGATTAGGGGCCATTATTTTGATTTCCTTGCTTGAAGCACTTCACGACTTCTAAGAATTGTTTCCTCTCCTTTACCGACTTGCCCCTACTTTCTACTTTCAAAACAACACTTTGATCATGGATGTTCCACCTGAGTTTTTCCTATAGATTTTCTCACTCAAAATAACACCAACAACATCAGATTTCAATGTATTCGAACCAAAAACAGAATTGCTAACAACCATTACCAAGCTATTCCAACTTTCAAGAAAAGAGCACAAAATCAAAAGATCCCTAACCTCTTCATCAAAGTTTACTTTCTGAGTTAATTGTTGGTAGTATTAAAACTCATTTAGTGATCAGTAACTGACCCACCTTCTACCATTTTCATATTAAATAAACGCTTCATAAGAAATACCTTATTCGAAGCGGAAGGATTTTCATATAACTTTTCCAGGGTTTCCATCAACTCTTGAGTTGTCTTTGCTTTTGTAATATTGAACGCCACCGATTGTGCCAGGCATAAATGAATACTGCCAAGAGCCTTTCTATCAAAAATCTCCCAATCCTCATCAAACATTGCTTGTGGTTTCTTGGTTTTCCTTTCCAATGGCCGCCATAAATCCTTCTTATAGAGATAGTCCTCCATCTGCATCTTCCATAACTGATAGTTCTGCCCATTAAACTCCTCAACCTTCTTACCCTTATCTGCCATTACTCCAACTCAACCGTGAGACTTTTCTACACATAATAATCGAAAGACAACCTCCTTTGATACCACTTGTTAGGGTTAGAATGGCAGATATCTAACAATTAAATACAGATTTAAGTAATAAACAGAGAAAGTAAAACACACACATAATAAATCATAACAGAAAGAATTTAACGTGGTTCACCCAATCCGGGCTACATCTACCAAACTGTAGCCATCCAATACTTTTATTATCCAGTGCAAAAACCTATTACAATCTTACGAATAATCATATTTTTCATCTCCTGTAACACCCATCCAAACCCCTTTTTATCAAGCTTAGAAGCTTCCAAATTTTGGGTTCTACAAAATTGGATTTTTCCTTTTTCGTTGATTTTTCCCTTTTTCGGTGATGACACGAAAAAGTAGGAGGAACATTTTTCTCGGGGGCTACCGCCCCCGAACCCCCGCCCAGGGCCCAGCCTGGCCCTAAGCCCCAACAAGGATACATGCCGGGGTGTATAGTATACCATGGGCTATACAGTATAGCATGATCAGTCGCCACATACCAACAACGACTATGAAAGTGTAATAATTTTTTTTTAAAAAAGTGTAAACATAAACTTCATTAATGCAAACATTCCCTAAGATATGCAATGACACACTACATGTAAATCCCATAGATGAAAAAAGTAATTAACATAGCATGTGTTTAATTCTCATAAACTTAAGAGCATACATTCATTAACAAATTAATTACATCATTAAAGAACAAATATGATTCTTTCTTACATTGCATTTATAATAACATTTACAATACTCATTTCCAAATGAGGCAGGTCATACAAAAGTATATAATTACATGTTACAAAATTTCTCCTCGATTACAATTGAGGAGTGATTCATGAATAAGGTTTCCACTGATACAAATAAGAAAGTACATTTTCACATACGAGCTCTCCATCCATGAAGTACTCGTCGCCATGAACAAGAATTAGGGACCCAACGGTGTAAGGTGCACCTTCCACCCAACCGAGTGGTACCCGTAGGCCCACCCCCCGTGCTAGGAGATAGTAAAAAGGTTCCCTAGACATAGCCTACAAACCCTAGACACAAGCGAAACCATAGACAAAACTATATAAGCACATACTTAATGGTTACATTGCTTCCAAAATTGAATGATCAAATACACTAAGTTCACAAAGATGCTATTATTATAGGTGGAGTGTCATCACAATGTTGCATAGGTTACCCAGGTGAATCTTCCTAGGTTCCAACCCCCATCTTGGGTTACCCTGGTAACCTCTTACGAAACCCGGCCCCACATGCAATCTGTTGTGGAATCAAATATATTTCATAGTGACTAGATATCGATTTTGCCATTCCAGGCCTTTTCGACTCATTCCCAAGTCTGAACTAGCCCTTGAGTCGATGAGTGAGGCATAATTAATCTAGTTAAAGGTTTTAGACTAATTAATGTGTTGATTTAGTTTTCACTGATTAACTAACTCTACATGAGTTACCCTGGCACCACTTTGTGTGCCGGCCCTCATAAAGAGCCACTCCCCTAATTATAACACAAGAAAACTAATTCCACTAACTAAGGGTAAATAAGGTGCACATAAACTAACATTAATTTAAACAACAATATAACAATAGACAACACAACCTGTTCATAAAACTAGGTGTCTAATCCGAATAAAACTATGTGCACAACCCTAGTTTGTTCAAAATATGGAATCATCATAAAAAATATCTCCCTTATGAAGAAACTATGTCTGGAAGACTTATTAACCCATATAATCCCCAATATTCCCAATAAGAGAATTAACAACTTAAAGCAATTCAGGCAAAAATAAGAATCTAATATTAGGATTTACTAAATCCAATCAAATCAATAACATTTAGTATGAAATTAATCAACTAAAATATAATTCATTTTTCATTCAATATGAAAATAAAAAACTAACAATTAACTCCAATTTCACATTCATACATTATAATGAAATTTTCAATTTCTTTACTTAATTCTTTTCATTATAAAAATATCTATTCATGATTTTCATATACTAATCAACATTATAATATACATATATTTTTTTAATTGTCCAAAATAAATCTATAATCACTAATTTATAAACACAATTATAAATCTATATAAATACAATATATATATTATATATATAACATGTATTATAAATAATATATATTACATATAAAATATATAAATATTATATTATAATTTAAATATAAAATAAATAAAAATAAATAAAAATAAATAAAAATTTAAAACTTAATAAAACCCTAGGCAAGGGCCGGTTGTGTAGGTAGCACCAGTATTGCCCTCACAACCGGCTCCCTTGTGGGGTCAGCCATGGGGAAAGCCCCCTGCGTCTCCCTTAACAAAAGAAACTCCTGCGTTTTTAAGAAATTCTTGTGATTTTTTTTAAATCGCGTTCAGCCAAACATCACATAAATTTCTGTGATTTTTAAAAAATCGCGTACGGCCTTCTACTCACATAAAAATAAATTTCTACATAACAGTTTCACAATATGATATCATATATGTATATTTGTATATGTATATGTATATGCATATATATATATCATATGTATACATATATATATATAAATATAAATATATAAAAATTAATCAATAAAAATATTATAGTCAGGCAATTAATTTCACAGAGGTTTTCTACAGGAAACTGAGAGATTTATCAATTTACACAAATTTATTAGAGATTTTTAATTTCAATCATAGAGGGTTTCATTTTCAATCCAAGCTCTAAAAATCTTTTCTACAGGAAATATTTAGCAAAGTTCTTCCCAAAGGTTTCTGTTTCCTCGAATTTAATAGAGAATTTCATTTATAAATCTACTGAGATTTCCTTTGTTTCCTTTTGAGAATTTTCTATTGTTTAAAAAAACCTTCTATGTTGCTCTCTGATTTTACTATAAAATTTTGTTTTGTAATAACACAGAGAGGTAACAAATTTTCTACAGAAATATTTTATGGAAAAGAACAGAAGCTTCAATCAAAATTTCTTCTATAGGCAATCTTTTAATTCTACAATTTAACAAAGCTTCTACAAAATTAAATCTTTACATAGACAATCTTTTCAAATCACAATATAACTAAATAAATAACAAAAACCTGTTTTCCTGTAGCTTGAAGAATCGAAAGTTGAAGAAAAGCTTTGCCTGCTACGTACAATTTCCAAAGCCCTTTTCAAATCTTCACTTCAAAAGGATGCAAATTACTGAACAAAAATAATCTCGAGATCTTCCAGAATTTTAAAATCAAAACCCCAAAATAAAAATCACAAATTTTCCAGCAATACTCTATTTTTTCTTTTTCTTTTCCGTGAAGTGCCTTCTTGCCTTTTTCAATTTTGGCAATATTCTCTCCAAGAAAATCCTCAACAACCATTTATATTTAATTTTACTAACACACATGGCAAATCAAGAAAATATCTTCTAACAAACTCACATATATTTTCTTTTAACAATTATCAAGAATTATTCTATTTAATAGAATTTAAAATTTCAAAAAACTAATTTTATTCATTTTTTTTTAATACATATTTAAAACTCACATTCACACAAGAGCATTTAAACAATATTTAATCTATTCACTCAATAATAGAAACTTTAATCAATTAATTAATTTATTTAATAAAATAACTTTAATCACAATGACTAAATTATTTTACCAATAAACTAATTTAATTAAAAAAATATTTAAAATTAATTTAAATAAAAATTAAATTATAAAGAACATTAATCTAACATTAAATTCACAAAATAAACCTTTCATAACAAATAACAAGGTAAACTTAGATGTGACAACCAAACATATCAGACCTAAATTGACAACATATTGTGACTAGGTTTGAGGCTAGACTAGGAAAAACCTTGTCACTATCTCCCAATCAACATTACCGTTGAGTCTGTACACGCTCAGACCTATGAGACTAGGTGGAGTCGGTGTCATGTACCTGCAATACTACAATTAGACATATAACATACATATATATAATCCATGATTCAAACACACCGTGAAGAGAAAATCGTGAAAATCACAGGGCACTCGCAAGTGAGTGATGCATCTCCTTTCTCTTCACCAATACAATATCACATCGAACTGACAAAACACATATCAATTAATCTACCATAAAAATATATAGCAATATCATATCAAGTAAACATCTATGCTAATCATAAAGCATGTCAGAAATAATCACCACCAAATAGTGTATCATCACATCATAAAATAAATCCACCATTGCTCTACTGTCAGTGATCAAATACATCAAAACAAAGTATCAGGGTCTATCAAAGTGAAAACATACTATTTGAAAACATAAGCAAAATGGAGGGGTACTACACCTCTGTTGACTCATCTTGCTGAACTTCATGTTTAGTTTATGCTTCTTCAGGAGCTATCAGGAGCGGTTCTGAGCTATCAGAAACTACCACTCCATTCCATGACTTGTCTTCTAGAAACTCCATGTCCCTACTAATCACTATCTTTTTGGTGACCAGATTGTATAGCCGGTAGGCTTTGGACTCTTCACTATAGCTCGTGAAAATGCATTTTTCACCCTTGTCATCTAATTTCTGCCTCTTTTCCTTAGGCACATGTGCATATGCTACACACCCAAAAACTCTCAAGTGCTCAACTATCCACTTGCGTCTTGTCTATGTAACACCCCTCCATTTTGTTCTTTCGATTGAGCAATGTTCGTTATATATGTTTTGCTTTGTTAGCACGCTGGTTATAAACTTGATTATTTTGACCACTAATTGTTAAGCGATGTAAACATTATGTTTTGATGTGATGGTACGTTAATCAAATGATATTATTGTTTCATGTTATGGATTAAATTAGCAAGTATGTGAATTATTGATGCTTTATGCTTTGATTATACTATTGATGTTTAGAGGCGTCAGTTAGTGATAAAGTATTGGTGAAGGGGATGGGATCACATCACTCGCACACGAGTGCCCTGTGATTCCACGATTTCCTCTTCACGGTGTGTTTTAATATATATATATATATATATGCATGTTCGACACTCATGTTGTGTGCAGGATGCAGGTACAGGACATTGACTCCACCTGATTCCACAAGTCTGAGCATGTCCCTTGTTCAACGGAAAATGATTGGGAGATAGTAGCTTGGTTTTCTGTGTCGGGACATCACCCTAGCCATAGTGAGTCGTCAGGTTGTCAGTTGGGATAAGTTATTTTCCTTGTCGTCTCGTCTCTCCTTGCTTGCGTGATTAAATTTCCTAGTGAAATGGTGTTTGCTTTATTTAAATTTATTGCCAAAATTCATAAAAGAGTGCTTATTAATTAATTAGTTAATTTAATTCAATCGATAAAATAATCTAATCATGAATTAGATTTATTGTTGATTAATTAAATTAGTTCAATTGTGTTAGCATTATTAAATAATGTGACAAAAAAAATATAGAAATTGCCTTGCATTCCTCTTGAAATAAAATTAAAAATGATTTTTGTTAAATGTAATTAGCAAATTCAATTTTGTGGATAAAAGGGAATTTAATTGACATTTGGGGTGCAAATAGAATTTTGTTTTAAATAATTATTATGCATTTGAAATGGGAAATAGAATTGTTTTATTAATTTTCAAAAATGAAAATATCCAAAAATATCTAAAATAGCAATAACTATGGTGGGTGAACTCAAATTAGGGGTTTTGACAATTTGGAGAAGGGCATAAGGAAATGCATTTCCTTTTTTGAATTATCTTTTTTTAGAATTTGGTAATTTTGGAGAGCAACAAGAAACTTGGAATTCTTGGAGAAATTTTTTGAAGAAGGATTGGAAAGATTGGTTGAAGCAAAATTTGAAGGAGAGCAACCTCCATTGAAGGATTCAAATAGCTTGGAGAAAAACAAAAGGTTCCATGCTTTCCTTATTATGCCATCTCATTTTAAAATTCTTTTTCTTTTTTTGTTTGAAATGGTTCAATCTATTAATGGAATTCAAATTTTGATTGAAAACCCATGAGAAGATCTTCATTTGAAACTTGAACAAAAGAACTTTCAACTTTAGTGAAAACAAAATAAAATGAAAACTATCAATGAAAATCTTGAAAACAAGCATGAAAATTCAATAGTTTTCTATGAAAGTGTATTTGCTTGGAAAAATCTTAATTCAAATTATGGGAAATCTTTAATTATTGTGTTAAATCTTGCAATGTGAATGGCAAATTATTGTAATTCTCAGATTGAGCATTTGCTCAATCTGGGTATGGAAAATAAGCATTTTTACAGTCATTTATTATGACTGTGTATATGTATATATATATAAAAATATATACATATATTTTATTTGTGAGTTTTTTAAACCAAAATATTTGAAATATTATGAAACTGTGTTTTTTTTACCATTATGGGTTTTACCCAGAATTTTTGATTTTTACCAGTCGCCGGCGTGTTTAAATCTGCGTGGTGGATTTGTTTTTTTGGATGGGCTAAGTGTATGGGGGAGGGTTTAAACCCTCGGCCGCCCCAAGAATGGCGACGACCGCCTGTGGAGGCAGCGCCGTCACTGCCTACACAGGCCGCCGCCCCCATTCATGGGGGCTGCGTCCCCTGTTCAAACAGGCGCGACCGAACCCTAGTATGGATGGCGTTTGGTTATGAAATTCGCTTTTTAATTTCATATATTATATTTATTAAATATAAAACATATAACATATTTTATATTATATGTTTTATATTTAATATATATAATATGAAATTTGATTTCAATATTTTATTTTTTTAATTAAAATATAATTTATATATATATTTTAATATATATGTTATATATAATAATTTAATATTATTATATAATATATATATTATAATATGTGTATATTATATTTTAATAAATGCTTAAGTAATTATCATGCTTATTTAAATATTAATTATATATATTTATTTTTTAAAATATATATGTAATTATATATATATATCGAGTATATATATATATATATATCTGATTATGTAGATATTTAATAAATATATATGTTATTTTTATGTGATTTATTTTTTTTATAAGGAAAGGAAGTATTTAAATTATAATGAGATATTTGTTAAGGGATAAATGAAAATTGGTTTATGGGAAATCATTGGTTATCAAAAGAAATTGATTTAAAGATATTGTGTGTATTGCGTCAACAAGAATCAAACGAACATTCAAACCCTTATGTGATTGTGCAAGAACATGGTTTATTTAAATTGTTTAAATGCACTAATGCGATGAATGATTGGATTTACGAAATCCGAAGGTAGATTACCTTATATTGTTTGCAAACTTTCTTTCGTCGTGGGGTGCTTATTCTTGTTGGGTTTTGAGTCGGATCTCGTAAGTCTTCCAGTTTGAATCATCTTTTATGTGTTTTGGGGTTGTCAACATGTCAATCAACCTTGTTTGCCATGGGTAGTACGTACTTGTGTCTAGCGTTATATCTGATTATCATGGGCAGGTTTTGTTTTCTTCA
Source organism: Sequoia sempervirens (assembly GCA_007258455.2). Taxonomy (NCBI): domain Eukaryota; kingdom Viridiplantae; phylum Streptophyta; class Pinopsida; order Cupressales; family Cupressaceae; genus Sequoia; species Sequoia sempervirens. Next base: position 108,412,607 of record VDFB02179234.1, read on the forward strand.
TGTCGTGTTTGGGGATTCATTATCCCTAGGTCATACTTGAGTACCCTTTGGTGGTGGCATAGTTCCACGTGTTGTCTTAGAGAAGTGGCTTGCATTGAGGGCCGACACACAAAGTGGTGCCAGGAGATTTCAATGTAAGTTGGTTAATTCAGTGAAAATTTAAACTAATTAATTAGCATAGGTGGTACCAATATTTAAAAAGATTAATTTTGCCTCGCTCATGGACGCAAGTGCTTATATAGACTTGGGATGAGACGAGAAGGCCTGGAATGGAAAGATCATTATCTTGTCTCTTTGAAAGATAACTGATTCTGCATTGGTTGGCATGTGGGGCTAGGAGTCGTTAGAGGTTACCAGGATATCGCGAGATGGGGGCCGGGACCTAGGAAGACTTGCCAGGATACCCCATGCGACTTTGTGATGACACTTCTCCTAAGTCAATATTATGTTTGCATTCATGATGTGATTATTACTTCAAATCTAGAAGCATTGTAACCTTTGTGTCATGTGATGTCATGTTCGTATCTTTTTCCAGTTGAGTCATGTTGCATATGTTTAGAGGTTGTTGGTCTTGACCTGAAACCCTTGTTACTATCTCCTAGCATGGGGGGTGAGCCTTCAGGTATCACTTGGTTGGGTGGAACATGCACCTTACTCCGTTGTTTTGGCATTGGCATATGTGGACGAGACTTTCATGTTGGAGAGCTCGTGGGATCCAGTTGCTACTTGGTTTCATTTATGTTAGTTGCTCTTGTATTTTATTTACCCCTCATTTTTATCGAGGTGGAAATTGTAATAAACAATCATGTTATTGATTTACCTCATTCTGGGAATGAGAGATGTAATTGTAATTATATAACTTCTGTCTTTGGTAACCATGAAGGATCTCATGGTCTTAATGAAAATCTCATGTATGGAATGTATGTGCTTTAATTAGTTAAGTGAATGTTGTTAGGCTTCATTTCATGCATGTTGTTTTAATTTGGGAATTAAATAATCTTTGTCTCGTGACCTTAGGGGATTGTTGGCTTGTGTTGTAATCATACATGTATTTGTATTTTAAAAAAAATAAAAAATTGTTGTGAATTTGTTTGTAGTTTGCAACTTCCCCTAGGGTTGCGTGGCGGGGCATTACAGTCCATGCCTCTTGAGGTATCTTGTCACGAACCGCCTTTGTTGGACTTCTATTAATCAGATAAATAGCTATTGCTATAGCCTCTCCCCAATATTTAGTTGGGAGTCTTTTTACTTTCATCATGCTCCTTGCCATCTCCACAATGGTCCGATTCCTTCTTTCAGCCACTCCATTTTGCTACGGAGTATAATTGGCTGTTAGCTCCTTCTTAATGCCATTTTTCTTACAAAAATTCAAAAAAAAATTAGAGGTATATTCTCCTCCATGATCTGACCTTAGGACCTTAAGCACGTGTCCACTCTCCTTTTCAGCCTGGGCCTTAAACAATAAAAACTTATCAAAAGCTTCAGATTTATGTTGCAAAAAATAGACCCATGTCTTACAGCTGTAATCATCAATGAAGGTCATAAAAAATCTACTTTTACCAACAGAAATGATTTGCATAGGGCCTACCAAATCCATGTGCACCAACTCCAATGGTGCTCTTTCCATTGTAGAGTTGCCCGATTGAAAGGGTTTCCTATGTTGCTTTCCCAAAATGCAAGCCTCACATCTAAGAATAGGCTCTACTATCCTTGGAAAACCATCAATCATTTTGTTCTTGGACAAAAGACTCAAACCAACATAGCCTAAATGTCCATACCTGAGATGCCATAGCTTGGAGGGATCTTGAATGATGCTCTTGAGCGCTACATGATGTACTGCTGTACATTCTCCATTCTTGAGAGGTGCAACAATGGACTGAGACGGGAAACATGTCTCAATCTTCAATGGAAACATCCGGTTCTTTGTCATTTGGACTATTGCAAACACCTTTGTCCTCTCATTCTTGTCATAAATGATGCATTGACCCTTCTCCATCAACACTTTGTATCCATTTTGGATCAGTTGACCAACACTCACAAGGTTATGTTTTAACCCAGGAGAAAGAAATACATTCTGTATCTCCTTCTCACCTTGCTTGTTCTAGATCATAATAGATCCTCTTCCAAAAATAAGAACTACTCCATTGTTCCTCATTCTAATTACAAACTTAACATTTTTGTCAATGAAAGAAAAAAGACTTTCATTACCACTCATGTGGTTGCTGCAACCGCTGTCCAAATACTAGACTTTAGGGCTGCCTTCTTCACCAATGTTGCACATGATGAAGGCTGTGGACTGGTTTCCTTCAGCCACATTCGAATCAGCCACATTTGCATTTTGTTTTGACTGATCTCTTTGCTTGATCCAACATTCACTTGCATAATTCCCGAACTTATGATAGTAGTAGCATTCAACATTGCTCTTGTCACTCTTCATATTCAAACTGCTGTTCTTCTTGCCTCTTTTGGAGCTGGTTTGAGAGGTGCTTGCTCCCTCTTGGCTGTTTGCTTGCGCCAAGCTTTCTTCTCCAACATTACCACGTCCAGATCTCCCTCTACTACGTCTGGAGCTATTTCTATCTCCCCCCCTTCCTCTTGCTTTTGACTAAGCCTTAAAAGCTTTCTCTTGGGAGGAACTTGTAGACCTATTTAGGCCCTGCTCATGGGTTTGCAGAAAACCCATAAGCTCATCAATAGACAATGTTGTGAGATCCTTTTCCTCTTCAATGACAATCACCACTGCATCAAACTTCGTGGGTAAGCTTTTGAGGACTTTCTCCACAATCCTATGATCATCAATGATCTCAACATTCACTCTCAACTAGTTTATTAAACCCGAGAGTTTTGTGTGAAAAATAGAAATGGACTCATTGTCCTTCATTTCAAGAGTCTCAAACTCTCTTCGAAGCATCTGGAGCTTCACCAATTTGACCTTGTTAGTCCCTTTGTAACAGGTTTGGAGGATTTCCCAAGCTTCATTTGCATAGTTAGCTACTGCCATTCTGGGAAAAATGGCCTCTATCAAGGCTGCTTCTATCAAACTCAATGCCTTAGCATCTTTCCTCAACTCCTTCAACTGGGTATTCTGGTTGTTTGTGAGCACATTATATGCTGCTGGGTCAATTACATCATTGAAACCACTGACCACAAACTCCCACAAATCATTGGTGACCATAATGGTCTTCATCTTCTTCGCCCAAACATCATAGTTCTGTCCATTAAAGGATGATGGCTGTTGCCAACTCTTTCCTTCATCTCCAACCATGTCTCCTTCACAGAAAAAACTCAATACCCAGAAAAAGAAATGCCCTAACTCACAAGGAAATGGGGCCTATGGATTTGATACCATGTCAAATTTTTAAACAAAATGAAAGGCACAAAGCTGCTACTATGTTTTATAGCTAAACTGGAAATACACAAATCAAAATGCAGAATAAACTTGGAGACATGCAACTTTGCTTTCTATTCAATAAGATGGAAATGGAAATACATTAAAGACTGAATATAAAACTCAGAAACTAAACTCAAACTACAAACTTCTAATTTCTGGGAGCTTCATGAGCTGCTCAACCATACACTCAACAAACTTCAGGAGCTGCTAGGAGCTCAACTGAGAAGAGCTATGTAGAGCTCTTCAGGAGCAATCTCTACTCACACACAAAACAAATAGTTGCTGCTGTTTAGGAGCTTTTAGAAGCTCACACAAAATATTCTCTGTCTACAGACTGCTACTGCTCAGAAAATTCTTCAACTCCAACTGAGTCTTCTCTAGTGATAGAATAATCTACCTTCATTCTTTTTGTCTTTCAACTCATTCCCTCTCAATTTCAAAATCACCTACCAGCATTTAATTGGAATTTAAAAATTGCTAACTTCACTAACTTCTTCTACAGTCTTCAGGTTCTTCAGGTTCATGTTAGGGACAAGTGGGAAGGCAATCCCCCAAAACAAACTTACAACTGCAGGCATTGAATTCCCCTGACAGGTAGGTGCCAACAGGAAGAGGCTCAGGAGCATTTAATTTTCCAATAGATTTCACTCAAAAAGTTCATTCTATATATAGCCTATTACCTAAAAAAATAGAATAGTAGTGTGAATGGCCCATAGCACTACATGAAATTGATGAGAAAAATTTTAATTAAACGTGAGCTGATTTAAAAACAAAGTAATGTAATAAGTCAAGACATCCATGTGAAATTTGCTTTGAAACAGGTAAAAATTTCTCCAATAACACATGTAGAGTTTCTGTAGTAACACTCAATATTTTTGACCAAGAATTATGCAAAGCTTATAAATAGAAGTGTTTCAGTTTTTATTTCCACAAATTGTTAGTTTTATTTCTTTGCAATGGCTTCATCAATGTTATTTCTCACCATCGTCTTCCTTGTTATATCTTGTTTATCAATTGATGGGTGTTCTAATTCAGCTGGAAAAGAAAAGAAAATACTGTTCTACTGGGCATATGGAAAAATTCACGACTAACAATTCACTTCGGGAAAATTCACTGTGATGACAAATTCATCACAAGTAAAATTCACCAAATTTACCACTGCAAAAAAATAATCTCAATTCACCACTTCATTTAAACCATTCCCACTTGCTTAAGCAATAAAATCTCCAAGGATAAAGGCCACCATAATTGATTAGCCCTATATATGTAAGGGTTTTGAATTGTTAGGAGAAGAAATGTTGAAGAGCTCAAAGGTAGCATTGATTAACACAAAATATATACATGGGCTGCTTAAGGCAATTTCATTTGCAGAGAGAAAGAACAACTTGAATCATTCATTTATCTAGAGAAAGAATAGGTTGAATCATTCAAAGGTATCAGATTTTTACAGTTTATATTGATGAAAGTTTATTTTTTTTGGATTGAACTGCATGTGGTTTATTTGCATCAAATTTTCAAATCAGATTGTATGATCCATCATTAGAATGAAAAAGAACATGAAATAAAATCATCAGAATGTAATCCGAAATGTTGATGTAAATAAATCACATAATTTATTTCAGAAAAAACAAATTTTCAGACTGAATCATATCAATTGATCAGTAAATTTGAAAATGGAACCTATTCTTTTCTATTTGTAATGACCTAAACCAAAAACCCAACACTGGTTACCCGCAGGAGATTCATTTGTCCAACTTCACATGAAACAGTACCGAAGAAATCCCCAATGCCACTACTCTGGCATGAGGAAGACATCAATTGTACTGTGTTTATAGATCACCATACAATTCCGTGAATTTGGATCGATGTGATTGAATGGTGACATTAAATTTAAGAATGTAGCATTCAAGGATGTTTCAAACAAAGATGTAAGTAAAACTCTAATAGCAAGTTTTTAAGATACTCAAACCAAAACATAAAATGTAGCTACCTCAAGATATCTAATAACTGAGATCATGGATTAAAAGACACTGCTTAAAATTGAAGAGATATTTAGTTGAAATGGGAAATTTAAATAATAGAGACTTTGGTTGAAAGGAAAAAATTGTTAACAAGAGGGAAATTTTTTTGGATAATGATAAGAAACTAGTCATGTCTTTTGTTATTTTCATAAATCTAGAAGAACTAAATACTTTGAATTGATAATGATAAGAAACTAGTCATACCTTTGTTATTTCCATATCCTAACATAATAAATGTGAATGAGGGGTGGGCTTTGGTAAGGCTTGCACTGGACATTGGTCCCATGGTGGCCATTAACAGGGCATCAGCCAAGTTGACAAATTTACCTAAGGAAAGTTCACCACCAGTAATTTACCACCACAAAAAATTAATTGCAAACAGATATACAACTGATTGAACTTATCTGCGAGATATTCTAATTACACAAAAATGAGAAGTATACAAAAACTAATTGAACTTATCTGTGAAATATTCTAATTACACACGAATGAGAAGTACACAAAAGAAAGATTGTTCTTGCACTTATATTTATAGTCAATATAAAATTTGTTCATCACTAAATGAAGGTATTATCCAATAAGTCTTGGTTGTTGATTCAACAAGAAGACCAATGGTCTTATGATTTGCATTTAGCAGAAAGTCTGAAGTCTAAAATTAGAAACTAAACTTGACATGCATGGTTGTGATGGTCCATCGTGCATGTTAACTAAAATGACATCCATCACAATTTAGCAGAAATTCGAAGTCTAAAATTAGAAATTCGACTTGACATGCAAGAGTCGATAAAAAAAAGTCTGGTGAAATTATTCTGGCAATCAACTATTTTTAGGTGTAAATGCATGGTTGTGACGGTCCATCATGCATGCCACACAAATTTATTTGTTAATATTTATCATCTAAAAATGAAGTTTCCTTCTAAATATTAATTATGGATAGTATTTTACTTATTGAAGTTTTTTTAATAATTTTTATTGTTTGGTAGGGCACAGGATTTAATAGCTTCCCACATGTTAATTATGGATAGTATTTTATTTATTATTATTTTTTATTGAAAAAAATAATAATAATTTAATAAAGAAAGGTAATCAAGGATGTCAAGATTGAGATAAATTGTTACAACAGTTCAGCAAACCAAAAAAAACTGAACCTAAAATTCAGTTATATTTATATTTAAGAAAAAGATAAAATATATTTATTTTCATAAATTATATTAAAGAAATAATTAAGATGATTAGTAATAGAAATTTTGATATGTATATTTTGATTTTTGGCATATTTTCAAATGATTCAATAAAAATAATTGATGTGATTACAAAAAATTGATTTATCTATTAAAAAAAATAAAAAAAAATATTCTCCTTTTAACAATTAATCCAACATAAAATAAACTAGCACTTGTGCTAAAGGAGGTTAAGGATTACTCTGATATATAAAATTAAGTATTATCTGACTATGAAATATTTGCATACATATTTAAAACATAAAGAAATGCAAATGGAAAAAGAAAGTTTCCATCAAATTGAAAAAAAAACACTCCAAATGGAAATAGAATATTCCCATCTAGTTGTCAAATCAACATTTATTGGCTTTTATGTGATAAATGAGATTTTGGAGGCTTTTACCATTGACGAGGTAGAGACTTGTTTGAGTCTCAAATCTCACACTATATATAGTCTATCGACTAATAAATAACAAAAAGAATCACAATATTCCTACATATTTATAAATGCTATTATATTGACTAATTGAACTAAATGTCCCAAAAATTATTAGTTTCTAAGTGATATTATTCATAAAAAATATAAATAATAATTGATAAGTATTCCACATTACAACATGCCATCACTTTTGATCATCTTCTCATGGTTTTATTTTTGTTTAGGAAAAGTGGTATCCACAATACATGATAAAGACATCAAATAAATGAACAAACACCCATCATGAATAAATGGATTAAAGTTTTGGCTCATTTTAAAGAAAAACATTAAATTAGTTAGGTATTCTCAATAGAGTTTTGGTTAGATTAGTTTCCAAAAAATATATTGTAAATGTTAGTTTAGTTCAACCATGTTTAAGATTATATTTTTTTTGGTTTTGTAATTTTCTTAAATTTAATCTATTTTATTTTAAATTCAAGCTTAAATATAAGTGTTTGATTTCATTGCTGACATTCTTAGGCTTAGTGTTGTCCTTTCTTATCAAAGGTTTTAGATAAATGACTCTTGAGTGGTCACCAATAACTATTTTTTGGGCTTTCATATTAGTTAGTGGAAATGAAATGACACTACATCATAGAATGCTTATCTTATAAGGTCATTTGGATCAATTACATTGATATTTAACTGTTGACTTCTTGGCTATCTTTTTTGAAGATGAAAGACTAATAACAACAACAAACTATTTAATCAAGACTCATAACAAAGTCTCTAAGATTAAAAAGGAATTAGGTGCCGATAAGATGTAATTCAAACAAATATATACATTATTGTTATCCTAATAGTACACATTAAAAAAATAATTTCATTTCATGCTTACCTATTCTAATAGAGAAATATAGTAGCATTAATTATATTTAGAAATTTTATTTGGATAATTTCTAAGCAATATAAAGTAGACTGTGATTGCATACACTCTAGCACTATTTATTAGATTTATCAAATAATTTTTTCTAGTTAAATCCTTGAATAACCCATGTGTAGTGGACATACTAGAAAATACAAAGTACAAGTGTTACTAAGCTTGTTAATTTCCTCAATTATGTTCTTTTAGGTGTCAACTTACCTAAATTATTGTCTCTAAAGTGTCAATTAGCACACTACCTTTTGAACTTTCAAGTGTAAAATTTTAAATCCAATTTTTAACATTAGATGTTTTGATTACTTGCAACAGTTTTGGGCCACTCAAAGGCGACTTAATTTAAATAGAGAAACAAAAATTAAAAAAAATGGTTTGTTCCAAGGAAACTTCATTGGCACATTAACTTGAACCAAAATCCAAAGAATTCTCCTATCCAACTTCACATGGAATGGTACATAGGAAAGCCCCCATACCACCAAAGTCTAGCATGAGCAAGAAATAAATTACACAAAGTTTCTAGGCCCACTAAATAATTCTTTTAATATGGATAGATGTGATCAAATGGTAACATTACATTTAAAATTACAATTCACTACATCAAAGTATAGAAACTCAACAATAAACTCTATGATCAATGCTAAAAAAATAGATTTAGCAATGATCTCTACGATCAATGCTACAAGTTTTTATATTTAACAATGATCTTTGTGATCAATGATACAAATTTCTAGATTTAGCAATGATCTTTGTGATCAATGCTACTTATTCCATATATAGAAGTTACCCAACTATAAATCTCACACCTCTACATGGATGAAATTTAAGTTTCCCTTATATGGTCGAAATTTTGTATATTAAATTACATGGTTTTTAGGATGATATTTTCCCCAACATATTTTTCATGCTATAATAAAAATTTCTTATTGAAATAAAGAATAAAATGTGATATAAAATGAATGGAGAAAAGGCTAACTAAAATGGCTAAATTATGAAAATAGGTGTAGTTGACATGTTTCTTTTATGAATAATCTATTGTTTCTTATTACTAATAGTGGTTTTCTTCAAATATTAATTGCTCCTCAATGTTGAGCCTAGGCCAATCATGAATGGTTATTATTGCAAGTTCTCTCATAGTAGAAAATCTAGATAGTCTTTTCACATTCTTACAACTTTATAGAATTATACAATGTGATCCTATCTAGTAAGTTCATGCCTCCAAACAATTCAATGTGTGTATACTCTTTTTTTAATTATCATGAAAACTATTTAGTTCTTGGTGGAGAAATTAATAGTTTATTCCAACACTCTCCCTTAATTTCTACACTATCTATTTTAGCATCCCAAATTATGTCTTACATGTTCACATTTCTCCTTTACTAATGCCTTTGTGGATAGGTTTTTCTCACTAATAACCTATAGCAAGATAATGAATTCATTTGAATCATATTAAAACTCATTAGTCACCCAACTCAAATATTCAAATGTAGCTTAATTTCTTTTGTTTGACATGAGAATATTTATGCATTTACATGTTGAACATATTTGTGACCTTTTTCTAACTAGAAAATTTAATCCATCAATAATTCATTTGTATACTATCTTTTGTAGGTTTTTTCTTCCAATCTTTGTTCCAAAATAAATTTTTAGAATGATTCGTCAATCCAAAAATAGTATAAGGATGAAGATACCAACACATTTTATTTTTATGTCCTTTCAGGTATTACAATGAGAACACTAGGAACTTTGCATTTATTGAGTTGACTTGCTTATAACTATATTACCTATAACATCATTTGCATTTTCTTTACTTCTAATATATCCAAGGCCTTCATTCCTCACTCTTTGTTCAATGAGCTATCTAATTCCTTGCCCATAATTTTTTTAAAAAAATCCATCATAACCCATTCTTCTCATAATTTTAAAACCAATTTTTTTTGCAAAACATTCTTTGTATTAAAAAATATTGTTATCTCCAATCTTACACTCTTTATCTTTGGCTATATCACATGTATCAAATGATTCAATAAATGAATAAAAAAGTCATTTGTATCACATGAGATTATATATTGTAGGCTTAAACCCTAGACACACATTTTCCTTTAGGTATGATTCAATTAATTGACCTAAAAAATTATTTTTGTCTTTCAAATTTGACATTTCATCCTTTTGAGAACTATTTTCCTCTATAAGAATTTTATATTGTTTATTGAAAAACTTCAACTTTTCTTCTAATATTATATTTTTCTTTTTGAATCTCACTAGTTATTCTCCAAAACTATCTTTTCCTTGGAATTTTTTATTTTATTTCTTCACTCTTTTACCAATATTTCCAATTAGAACAAATGATTTTTCCTTTAATTTCTTTCCATTTTTCTTGAAAAAAATAAAAAAAATACTACCTTCTAAAATTATAACCCTATTTTATTGTTTATGAAAACATTAATTCCTTCTCAAAGGGAACATAGGATATTCATTTTGAAATTTAGAGAGACATGCCCAAATTATTTTTAAAAATGACTTCGATAACTAATGTATTTGACTCCAAAAAGTATAGATGACAAGAAAATGTTAACATACTTAATGGAAAAAAATATTTCTTCATGAATATAGGAACACATATCTTTCATGTTGGCAAAAATTGATACAATACGAAAGTATGGCAATGATTAAATTCAAGAGCTTATCTCTACAATGAGAAGTGACCTCACATAATTACTCCTCAGAAGGCATGCTAACAATAGAATCTACATGGTTCACACATATGTTAGATGGGACCACATTCATTGTATGTGAATTTTCTGTTGGAAGTTTGAGGAGATTTTCATTGGTATGTTGGTTGGCAACATGAGCATGAGCATGAGAATATATAGTGTTGTCATTGGTGTTGACCAACATTGTGGTTTGATGTGAAGATTGATGTATAGTTGGTTGGTGAATCATAAGTGTCTAAGGTGCTAGAAATCTAGTATACAAATCCAAGAATTTTTTGCTTTGATACAAAACAGATGGGTTGAATATTCAGCTAAGTCCATAATATAAGTTTTTAGTGCAAAGGGTATCGATTTATAGATCCGCATTGCTTTTCCTTGAAGAATTTTGGCCTGTAGTTCTAAGGTAATTTTGGTGTATGTCAAAGGAATCTAAATCAAAATTTTCATGTCTTTATGTTCTCTGGTATCAAAGATAATGATGATAGTGTATCGGGTTTGCCAATGACAGTGTTACCAGTACAAAGTACATGTTTGGAATAGTCTACATTCCACCGTAGAAGAATATTTGGTTATGTAGTTTTGTGGGAGTGTTTACAGGTGTTAGAAGGGTGTGTGGTCTAAGTGGTGAGTGTATTGGAGGTCCGAGTGTTAGTTTGTGGATGATCAATTCGTGTATTTTAGTGTTACTCCATCAAGGAGCCGACCTAATAAGTTTAGGGTCGCGCAAAGTTAAAGGAAGTGTTGATCGATATTATGGATTTATTATAGGTATCATATAACCTATGTGGATGCGTTACAAGTTTCAAATTAAGGCACAAAGTGTGTTTGTTTGAATCTTGAGCTGACAAGTTATGTTGTGCATGGTACATCCAATTAGGTCAACCTAACTGATGTTTCAAGTGTTTGTGGATATAATGTGTATAAATGTAAGATCATTTTTGGTGTTTATGTGAATATGTATGTAGTATAATGTGAAGTATGCAAGTATAGTGTGAATATGATGCAAATGTAAAGCTGAGCAGAGAGTGAAAGCAATGTATTATATGAAGTGTGTTGATTTAGTATTTTGAACTCCAACAAAGTTGTATCTTGAATGCATATTGTAGATGCATTATTAGCAGTTCAAATTTTGGTAGTGAGCCACCCATATTTTCTATTTTCTCTTATTCATTAGACAGTGAGTCCTCCAAATAGTGAGTCCAAAAGGTAGTGAGCCATTCTGTAATATGTTATGACTAATTATAATATATTGTGAGCTAATCCTCATTGTGGCTTTCCCCTTTTTAGGTTTTCCACGTAAACATGTGGTGTTCATTTGTTATGTGCTTTGATGATTACTTTCATGGTTTCTTTCCTTACTGCAAATTGAATATGATGTTACAAATAGATGTGTAAATGTTTAAGTGGTTTAAGAGAATACTAATTCACCCCCCTCTCAGTATTCTAGGTGTTCAACAATTGGTATCAGATCTTGGTTCCTTCAATTGTCTTGACTACTAAGGTAGATCTTAGAGTTGAACACATGGCTAGTAGGAGATATCCTTCCACTTGAAAAGAAATTCCTATGGTAGGATTTATTGAAGAAGATTGCATTGTTGACATGGAAGGAGAACTCAAATATTCCCAAAATGATTTGGATAAAGCAGAATCTGAGAACATAGATCTAAGAAAGGATCTTAGTGATGTAGATAAATGCATTAAGATATTGAGAGAGAATCTCAAAAAATATACAAATAGGATTAGAGAGCTCAAACAATCAAATGAGATCATTCCTAGCCTAAAATTGTAGATTGAAGAAAGTAAAAGAGTTGAAGACTTCCTGAATGCTAAAATGAAAGATAAATCTAAAGAATGCTCAAATCTTGAACAAGAAGTTGTAACCTTGAGATCGGATTTGGAGAAAACAAAGATTCAAGAAGAAAAATTCAAGGAGAATACTACAATGCTTTATGTGATGATTGTAAATCAGAAGGAATCTACAGAAAATGAAGGATTAGGATTTGAGAAAGGTGAAAGCCCAAAGATATATCAAACCCCAAACAAGGCTAAAATGAAGAATGAAAAGAAGAGAAACTTCAAAATGGTCTAGAAATAGAAGAGTGAATTCTAAAGACCACCAATCAAATAACAAAATGTACAAAAGAACCCATCTTTTAATGCTATTGATCATATTCTTGTAATAAGTTGGATATAAGGTTATTGGATATTTTAATGAATTAGAATGCTCAATCATTTCTTGGTCAATATTTTACATGCAAAAGTTTTGGTAATAGAGCTAGTGAATGCAAAAATCAAATGATGAATTATTCAAAAAAAAGAAATGTGATTAAAGAAAATATGCCATTAGAAATTGGTATAATACTATCATTTTTTATAAAATAATTATGCAACATGTGTGATTCATAAAAAATTGAAGAAAAGAGATCCATAAAGATGAAAACATGATAAATATATCCTTACAAAAATATTTATGCAATTATATAAATTTTCCATATACAATGTGTTGTTCCTATAGATCACACGCCCCGTTCGAAATAGGGACCCTCTCTTTTCGCCTTGCCGCCCGTCGCTTTTTCCATTTCCTCATTTTGCATGCCCCCTATTTTGAGTCCTAAGTGGTCAATGAGCCCTAGAGTCATCATCTTAAGCTGACCAAGTTTCACTGCCTTCAAAATTTCCAAGTCTCTAGCCTCCGCGGAGTTCCCCTGGCACTTTTCCTTCAAACTTTGAAACTGTCGTCTTTCACATAGTGCGGGTCCGCCCTTGCGGACCGCCTTGTGCGGAACTTCGTGGTTACTTCACCATTCCAAATGCCCGACTCAAGACATCCTATTGCCTTGTGGGATCCATGACCTGCTTCGCCTTTTCGTTGCTGACTTGCTAGATGACTGACTCTCGGGTGCTATCCACTTTGCGGGCTCTACTGTTCCTACCACCGTCTTTTTGAAATGAGCATCCACCAACCTTAGCGACCTTTGCACCTACATTAATGGTGGGAATTAAATGCTGGAAATTATATAAATAGCCAAATTCAACAAGTTATTTTCACTGACAACTTTTCAGAAGACTTGTCAGAGCACTAGTGATCACCACTCGTGTATTGCTAGCATCAGATTCTTCATTAGAATTTTGCGGGTCTGCTAGGTAGAAAATTTGTCGTGCCCCGTATTATGTTTTTCCTTCATTTCCACAAAGTTATTAAATTTTGAAGAGGGAAGACTTAAAAACCAACTAGATATCTAAACGATGAGCAAAACCCATGTCATGAAAATTGAAAAATCCCTCAAAATTGACCCTAGAAGTTCATGTAGAACTCCTGCCTCCCATGACTATTCTTAAGCTAAGGCGATCATGCCCTATGGGTCTGCAATGAACTTACCACTATTAACCAAACCTTAAGTAGCAAACCTTAGAACAAACGACCGACATCTCCCTCGGGCCTAGCGTTGCAGGTAGGCGCCCATACCTCGCCATCACCAATCAAAATTAAATGAAAAAACAAAATTAAAATGGGGTCATTTTGCTCTCGCAGGTTCTCGTATGTGAGTTTCTACACCCAAATTTCCCCTCCTGTCACCGTTTCAGAATGACAGACTTTCCCTAGCCACCCGCCTCGTGGGTCCCGTGCAAACCATGTCCACTGACCAAACTTAGGTGCGTAAACCACCCTGCGGAACATCCAATGTGAACTTCTACTATCCTTTCGCTGAAGCTTAAATGACCATTCCAAAATGGTGAAACCCTGAGATCCTTCTAACAAGTGGGTCCCACCTTTGCTGTCTCCATCTGATCCCCTGCGTTGAAAATGACTAAAGTGTTGGCCCTTTGGCGGGCTGCTCATTGTGGACTTCCATCCGTGGGCTTCCGTCATGAGTTTTCCATTCTAAACGACCTTGACTTACCATCTCTTCGGCTTGCGGAGCCCACACTCATTGCCTCTATTTGGAGCCTGAAACAAAAATGACTAAGTATAAAACATCAGGCAGGAAAACTTCATTTTTCTCCCGCCGTTTCAAAAAATTAGTGATCCCCCGACTTTTCACTCCGCGGACCCCTATGCTTGCTTTGTTTCCTAAAATGAATTTAAATTCGCCAGGTAAAGAAACTTGAGGCCATGATCCCTTGCAGACCCACCCATGTGGGCCGCTCTATGCGGATCACTGCCCTTCCTCTGTTGTTTCGAATGACTAATGTCCAACATCCCTCTACAACTCCTCACTCACACCCGGTTCAATGATGAAACCTTTAAAGGAAAAAGGGTACCATCGTTCGATACCATGGGTCCCGCATTGCGGGGAGCCACCTTGCTAGTGTTGTTTCAAATGACAGAGTTTGAAACAACCAAGAGGCTCCCTGCACTCGCATGACATAATTATTGACTTAACATTTTCAAAACTGCAAAATTGATTTGAACCATGTGCTAAAATGACTTGATCTACTTAGTGGGCCCCACCTCATGACGAAATTCTAATGTGGGTAGAACCATGTGGGCTATCATGCCCTAATTTTTGCCTTTCGAAATTGCCTTCAAAACATCTGCCAACCTAGGGAAGTCCACACCCCGGGGCCCACATTGTCATAACTCCTTTAAGCGAGAGGCTAAAGGTGATCTGAAAGAAATGTTAGGATCCTTGAATGATGAATTACTCGATCTAACATCATTTTTATAGGATTTCGCTAACACTTCTCATGTTTTACACTTGAATGTGCTTATTGCTCCCTCACTTGCAGGATATATGGAACTAGCTGCGGGACCTTCAGAAGCGTTCACAAAAAAGTGAAAGGGAAAGAAGCTAGCCAAAGCACCAAGGGGAAAAGAAGATAAAGATCAAATGAAATACAAGTTTCAAGGGGTAGAAATCAATACCAGGGTCACCATAGACTGGGACAAGGTCTTAGATACTAACCTGGGACATATAGATCTCGATGAATTCAAGTAGAGGGTCATCATCAACTCTACCATAGAGAATGCCATAAGAATTAGAAGAAGTGGGTTGGCCAAGGCTGTCGGTTTCCCACTTTCCCTCATAGCTCCTGAATTAGTAATGGCCTATAGAGAGGCATACTAGGAAAACACCAAGAGAATTGTGAATAGGGATGGCAACATATTGGCTGACTTGTCCTCCAAGTCCATTGGAAAGACTTTCCATATACCCACCTTTGATGAAATGGAAGAAACGACCAAGGAGTATGCTGAAAGCACATGGAAGGCCAACCCCCTCAAATGTGAAAAGTTGATTAATCAGTACTGGCTAAAGGAGAAGAGGGGCAGTGAAAACAAGGTACCCCAGGAGCTCTTTCAGAGCGATTTCTACGAGGATTACCATGATCTGGTGACCTTACTAAGTAGAGTCGTGGGCCTCCCCACTGCAAAATTCTTCCAGGAGTGGATGCTTTATTTTATAGAAGAAATCATCAGAGGAAAGACCAAATTCCATTACGCAGGGATGATTAGCAACTGCCTACATGAGAAGTTTGTAGCTATGAAGAAAACCTCCCAATTCTACATGACTTCGTATCTAGTCTATCTACTAACCAACTGTGCTCAATACAGAGGATTGTTTATGGCCCCAAGCCAAAATCTAGGGAGGGAATTAATGGTATATGACAAATACCCCCAACTTCAATTCAAAAACTTCAAGAAGGACTACTATAGAGTTAATGATGCCTTCATCGGGCACATCATTAGATTGCTAGGAGGTGACTTTGAGAGGAGGGTCACACATAGTGCTAAAGGCTTCATCCGCCAGTTCAGCTTTCCATCTAGTCAGTTTCCCAAGTTCACATACATTCAAACCGAGGGATTCTCGGAGAGACCATATAAACTACCCCAGTACCCAAATGACTGGTTGGTACTACTTGAGCTCTCTAGGCAATTGCAACATGCTCACATGCTGCTAAGTGAAAAACACTGGCCGAGAATTCCATATCCTCTAACATTCGACCAAGGAATGTATGCAATCCTTGCATCTCAATGTGTAGAATATTCTGAGAAGGAGTTGAATGAATACAAATTGGAGCTCCACACTCCCAGGCCACAGATGGATCCATATGGCAAGTTGAAAAAGATGGTTGGGAAAGAATATTCCCACTTCCACAATGTTGAAGACCTTTGGGAAAATTGCAGAGATGACAAAGAGGTGCGCTTGAGGCACTACATGCACATGACGACATATTTTGTCAAGACATTCAACTTGTTTCTAGTACTAGATCAAGTTGTGGAAGAGGAGAACATGGTGATAGACCAAAGGTACGATGCTATCACCAACCTGCCATTTCCACTGATTGACTGGAATGAGGAAGAGGTCAATGACCTTGATATTTTGATGAAGCCCATAGAAGTAAGAATAAAACAATAGATTGATGGGAAAATCAATCAATTGAAACTGTAAGGAGCTACTTTAACATATGGTGAGTTCGAGGATGAGCTCGAGAGTGAGATTGACAGTGCTTCTGCCGCTGCCCCATCTAGAGAGAGTTCAAAGTCTCCTCCCACTACTAGGTCAAGGAAAAGAAAAAAGTAGCTGAATGTTAGCCTAAACACAAAGTATATTCAAGGAAAGCATTAGAAGGTGAGCCTTTCAATAAATCCTAGAAATCAGGTGGATTTATAGAGAGGCCCACTATAAAAGAAGATCCACTCTACGAGGGAGAGGAAGAAGAGGCCGAGCAACTAAAGTACCCACCTGTTGCATCTGCACTTGTTGCTACAACTGCTGCTGCTGCCATTTCCCCTACTCCTCTGCCTGCTTCTCAAGCAATGATTGCTTCTTCTCTGCCCACGGTGGACATCTCAGTCCACCTTGCTTCTACCTCGCCTATTGCATCAATCTTGGTGGTAGATTCTTCCTCTGCCACCACTTCTCCACTCTCTTCCGCCTCTATATATCCATCAATGAACCTTCCATTGGCCACTACAACAATGAAGATGCCTACCCTCTTGCTCCCAGAAGCGTTTGCTCGACATATAAAAAACATACCAACAAAGCTTTCAAGAGTATTAATGAATCCTGTAGTGCAGGCTACCCTAGCGCAAGTTGTTTCTGGACTTCCCTTTCCTACTCCTCCAACTGAGCCACCGAAAATGGAAGCAACAATGCAAATATCTAAGGAATTGGAGAGATGAGAAAGGGAGGTAGTAAGAGAAATGGCGGAAGAAGAAGATGATTATCATGAGCACCCAAAGCACCAACACCTAGTTATTGATGAAGTGGTGCATGAAGAGGAAGAAAAAAAGTCCTCCGAGGAAAATTTTGAAGATCCCACTGCAAAGTACATCATGGAAACCTCCAATCAAAAACTTGAGGAGGAACTAGCCAAGCAACTGAGGGATGTTGGAGAAGAAGTCGAGAAGAAATTATCTGAAGAGAAGAAAGATACAAATGATGACATGGAGGTGAACACAGAACCTCCAACCAGGGAAAAAGAAAAAAGCCCCATTCATGGTGAGGAAATGCCTCCTTCAAGAGAACAAGAAGAAAAAGAAGAAAAAAAAGAAGATAAACCTTAAAAGGAGGCTGAAACAAGAAAGAACTGAGAAGCCGAGCCTCACGAAGAATGTGAACATAAAGAAGAGAAGAAATCCAAAGGGGAAGATAGCCCCAAGGAACATATAGCCATTGAATCTCTAGAGAAGGAAACTATATTTATCCAAGATTCAGATGAAGAAGAGGAAGAAAAGACACAACAAGAGGCTCTGGGCAACAAAGAAATGGAAATTCAACACACTCAAGAAGAGGAAGGTGACTGTGAGTCACCAAAGGAGGGGTCCCAGATGCCTGAATGGTTGGAAAAGCAATTAGAGAAGAAGACCTCTACTCTTATAGATCCAAAGGAAAGGCTGGAAGCCATTCTGGCTTGGGCACAAATCAACACAAAAAAGGAGAAGAAACCAAGGGTAAGATCCCACTTAACAATGAATGCCTCAGGTTCAAGGATCGTGTAGATAGATACTCTGGTGGTGGAAGGAGAGGTAGTTAGCTACAATATTTCCACCATTGATTTGGGAATGACTATGAGGGAGCAAAAAATTGACCATCTTCAGGGATCAGTTGCTACTATTGTGCATCAAATGCATAAGGACAAGACCTCTAAAGAGGAATTGAAAGCACAGGTAGCATAGCTAATAGCATACAACAATGGTCCTCTACTGAAGAGCCGCCCTCGACATCATCAACCACTCCTTTGCTGCTGTCCAAAGATCATATCAAAAAATTTGGAAAGGAGAAAGAATTGGAGCAAGGCCACCGAGGATTGGTTTCAACGGGTCATGTATAATGGGCATATGGGTATTAGTTGTGCTGTCAGGACAACCAGTAAATTTGGGGAAGTGCAAAAGGAACTTGAAGGAATAAGAAAATTTTGCACTGACTTCCCAAAATTTTATAGAATCACATACCCCAAGCTTGAGGCTATCCTCAGAATGCCTTAGGGAACGCGGGAAAAGGAGCTTGCACTGGCAAAAGAGGACCACTGGCTTGTGGAAACATGGAAGATGGGCCTTGATCATAGACGTGAGATCTTGTAATGGGTGCTCCATGAAGTGGAGTTTGATACTGATTGGGCTAAAGAAACTAGAATGACCTATGAGGAGTACCTAAAGCTGATGATAGATTTTGACATGCCCTTCGTCGAGCTGGATCCAAAAAAGATAAAGCCTCACTTCCTCAAGAAGATGGAGGATGGAGCTGCTGATTCCCTCATGCTAGAATTCATGAATTTTGTTGCGCGGGCCTTTGCTAAATCTGAGAAAGTGATAAATAATACTCCCAAATGTGACAAAGACTGGGATGTGATTACCGATCGATGCAAGAAATTGAACTTTCAGGTGCTCCAATTCGATATTATGGAATGGAATAAGCTCCAAGCATTGATTGGAAAGTTCATAGAATACGCTATGCTGAAGAAACATGAAGGGGATCCGGTGATTGATGATGAGTTCCTCTCAAAGTAGTTGTAGCAAAGAGAAATCAACTAGAAGACAAATTGCTACAGTGCTGCCCACAAGAAGACAAAATGGGCTAGAAGATAAAAGTGTATTTTATATTGTAAAATATTTGGGGGTAGGTGAAACCCTAATTTGTAGTGAATCTTGGCCACACAATGAGATTGAATCTTGGCCATTCATTTTTCTTTTTGGACACTATAAATAGGGGGGTCTCCTCTCATTTTCAAGAGAGAGTTGAGTTATTGTAAATACATGCTGCTGGAATTTAATAGAAATTCATTGATTTGGTGGATTCTTGAGTTCCATTTCATGTTGCATGATTCTTCTCCTCATAGTTAGTGAATTTGAATAGATTTACTTTGATGTTCTATGTATTCGGCATGCTTTAGTAGATTAGTTAATGTTGTTCATTGATGGTGAAGAATTCTACTATGTTGATGCCCTTCCTTGTTCATGCATTTTGTTGTTTATTGATGATAAACTATAGTGTAAAGCTAGTTTGAACATTGTTTGAATGCTTCACTTAAATTATATCTTTAGTCATGCTTTATGGTGAATTAATGGTTGAAATTTTTAGACCTTAGACGATTGCACTAGTTTCATGAGATTGTGAGCTAATTTGTTGAAGTGGGACTTAGTTTTAGGAAGGATGTCCATTGTAGCATCCTCCATTGTCACTGTTCATTGGTAGTTTCAGGTCTAGGAACCTCCTCTCTTCCTTTCCCTTTTGACCTTTTTTTTAATAATAACACAAGACAAATTTCATTGCACATTGTAAAGCCAAATCTGAAGATCAAAGTGGAGTTTTAGGCTGTTGTCTTGAACTTGCAGCAATAGAGCAACACTTCAGAAATTTTATAAACTCCATTCAAAGAGCCAATTCCCCTCCAACTTAATTCACGTAAGGCTGCCTTGTGATTACTAGAAAAATAAAATTGAACCAACTGAAGTATTCCAAGCATGTCATGACTTTCCACCCGAGAGACCTTGGGGTAGTTTTTTGCAGCTTGTTTGTAGGAGATTTCCTTGCAAGAGAGGTAGTGCACTTGTGCATTGTTTGTGTTGAGAAGGTGTAAAAACACCCATCAACAAAACTAGTGCTAGAAGGAGGGCCCTTTGAGTTAAGATGGATCGAATTGGATCATTCTCCCTTGAAAGGTTCCATAGAGTTCTAAGATCCACACCTAACAAAGGGGAATTCCAAGAGCTACAACCCCCTACCAAGGCTAAGAAAGCTAAGAAAGGGGAATCCACCTCATCTTTTTCATCCGACCCATCTGCTTCACTTCTATCTTCACCTTCATCCTCCTTCCATTTTCCCCACACTCATCCTTCCTTTTATGTTTCCACCACTTCCACTTAGTCGTCCTAAACTGCCTTCCAACTGCTTGCTTCCCAAAGCTAGGGCGTCGCCTCTGCACCTGCCTTCCAAGTCCAAGGTGCAGTCCCAATTGCTGCTGCTCTTGTGCAGCCTCAAGTTCATGTTCAACAATGAGTACCACCTCCGCCTCCCCTCATGGCTTGGCTGGGTAATAATCCTTCTCCACTGTTATTCAATTCTTACCATGACATGCCCAAGAACCTGAAAAGATTTTTCACGAAGTTCAATCCTCAGGATCCACAAAGGATAGCAGAAGAACACATCAAGATATTCCAAATAGCATTGAAGGATATGCAAATTGATCATGAAGACGTGGCTTGTAGAATCTTCCCTTATTCTTTAGGAGAGGAGGAATTTTATTGGTACATCAACTTACCAACAGGATCAATTACCACTTGAGACCTTTTGAAGAATTCCTTCTTGAGGAAATACAAGATTCCAATCAGCCCCTCAGAGCTATATCAACAATTCATGTCTGTTCATAGGGAGGTCAACGAACCAATCAGCTCCTTCAATGATCAATTTCATCAGGAATACATGAGATTACAAACTTTGTATGTGCTTAATGATGTTGTTGTTCTGCTAGTCTACTATTCCGCTTTAGACAACCTTACTGCAGGATTGGTGAAAAGAATGAACACACCACCCGCTCGGTTGGTGGATGCTTACACTGAAGTGGTTATAGCTAGCACTGACTTGGGACAAAACATATATGGTCCGCTACCTTCCTTGGGATAGGTTGCTCATCCTATGCAGATTCAAGGACTCACTCAAGCTCTACAACACCAGACGCCTGTCATGAATCAAGTTCGGCAACTTCCCATAGTTCCTCATCCAAGACAACCCATGAATCAAGCACCTCTTGTGCCTCATTATTTGTAGCCCCAATAGTAGTAGGTTTATTCACAATAGTCCTAGGTGCCACTATATCTACAAGGGCCCAAATTCTCGCTCACTCAACATAACCAACCAACAACACAACCCTTCTTTCTCCAAAACCAAACACCACAACTAAGCAATGCAAAGAAGGATCGGTTGGATGAACTAACTGAGATGATCAAAAAGATGTCCACAGAGATGAATCACCTCAAGAATCAGAATAATCAGCTGCATGCCTCCCAATGCAACATTCAGGCCAACCTTAATCTAGATAATAGGGATAACCATGAAGTGAGTACCTTGTTCAGGCAGAATTATGAACAAGGGAAGAACTCCAACCAGAATTTTGAAAGGAGACCTTCTTAAAGATAGAATAGGATGTGGAATACAAGGCCAAACAACAAAGGTGTCCCCACCCCTCTTGAGCCTCTGTCTAATGTAGATAAAACAACTAGTGGGTTGTACCTTGCTGAGGCAACTTTGTCTAGATGGTGCCGAATCCATAAAATGAATATACACTTTGAATTGGATTGCTCAGAGTTCTTCATAGTTGCAGAATTTTCAAGTAGAAGTTCAAAATGTTGTGGATAATGTTGGTTGTCAAGATCTAGTCCCATCTAAGCCCTATGACTCTTTGGTGCTCGTAGTCAATCAAGCCTCGTTCCTGCGAAGTGAGAGCAATGCACTAGAAGCTGAGACTAATTCCCCAAAGAATGAAGACGTGAAAGTTGTAAGGAATGAAGAAAATTTATCTCAACTCTTTGTTTCAATAGATAATGGTCCAGTAGATGAGGAAGAGTTTTGTGAAGATGAGGTCTAATGTTCCATCAAAGAGCATCCCTATATAACTTAAGTAGACAAGTGGGAGGACCTTTCACAACTTCCACTCCACCAAATAACTTTAGCACTCCGCCTGAACCAAATACCAACAACAATCTAGACTAACCTTATGTGCCCACCCAATATTTTAACAAGAACAAACAGCTGAATCCAACACAAAACCAGTCAGCCAACTCTTCCATAGGCAGAGCCTTCGAGGCTGAAATTGAGCAAATGGGAGAGTATGTTGCTGAAGAGTTCAAAAGGGTCAAGATCAACTTGTCTGCTTTTGAATTACTTAAGGTCCCCACAGTTAGGCACACCTTCTTTAGGGTTATCAATGGGGACCCTTCTTCCAATTCAACACCATAGATACCAAACAAGAGAGTCTCTTTCGAAGAGCCACCATATGAGCCCATAATTCAATAAATTATAGGTAAAAAGAAAGATGTCCCTTCAAATCAACAAACAGGGAAACAACCCGCTAAGGAGAAAATTCAAGTGCAAGCTAAGGAAAAGACCAATGAGAAAGATAAAAACCAAGTAGCACAGGCTGACACACCTATGGGATTATTCCAAGGGAAGTTAGAAATGCCACCCTTCCTCATGACAATTAGAATATTTGGAAAAAATCTGCATAATTGCCTACTTGATTCAGGGACATCTACCAATGTCATGACTCTTGTTGTTTGCAAGGCACTAGGAATAGTCCCCACTCCTTCTAGAAGAAAGGTAACTCAGTTGGAAAAAATGAAAGTGAACATAGTCAGAGAAATCAATCCGATTCCCATGCAGATTGCTACTGACCTAAGGGTGCAATAAGTTATTGAGATTCAAGTTGCAGATATTCCCGACACTTATGACATAATACTAGGGCGAGACTTCACCCGAGCACTAAATGGGTATGCCACAAATGAATTCTCCAACCTATGGTTACTGTGGAAGGGGCTGCCAAATCAGATTCACATTAACTGAAATCCACACATGAAGTTCATGATCACAGAGTATAATAACACCAATGAGGTCCTGTTTGCTGAAATTGAGTAGGGTAATTACTCTCCCGCCCCATACCAGGAAGAATTGGAACCTTAAGAAGAAGAGATGGCTGAAGAAGTCTTCTTGGTACTATGTAGCCCTCCTGCAAATTTAGCATACATGCCATAGAGCACAAAATTTCTGGTATAAGCAGATGATGATGAGCCCTATGATGATGATGACAATTTGGGGTTCCTAGATGGATTCCAAGATTTCGTAGAGAAGTGCATACAAGATCAGCTTAGTTTGGGAGAAAGAATGGATTTTCAAGAGCTTTTGCTTCCTAGTTGGTGTAGAGTGCACAATACCACCCATTCAAAATTTGGGTGCTGCTTGTGTCAAACAACAGTAGAGCACATCAAAGGGAAATTCACGCTTCTGAAGAAGTTGCCGACATGACAACCTGCCACCAACCATGTCGAGCCAGTAGCTATTTCAGAAATGGCAGGTGCAAGTGTACAACCAAAGACGAATGAATGCATGATCGGCCTTGAAGTCAAGGAACCCTCCAAGTTTTGGATGCTATGATTCAAAGGATCTAAATCCAAGCAAGGAGCTGGAGCTAGATTCGAACTCATCAGTCCTATGGGTAAGACCTACTTTGCTGCTCATAGGCTTCAATTTTATTGCACAAATAACGTAGCAGAGTACGAGGCGTTAGTTCATGGGCTCTTAATGGATCTAAGGAAGAAGGTTAGAATGCTACAAGTCTTTGGTGATTTAGAGTTGGTAGTGAAACAAGTCAGAAAATTATATTCTTTCCATGATAGAAGACTTGCAAATGACAGGCATAGAGTTTGGGACCTCCTAGAAAGCCTAGATTCCTTTAATATTCATTTCATCCCTTGATCCCAAAACCATATTGCTAATGCCTTGGCTCAAGTAGCAAGTACTCTTCAAACATTGTCATTGTCTGGCCTTAAAAGGGTTTACTGTTGAGCTTACCTCCACCCCATCTATGCTCGACAATGTGACCCATTTCCAGGTGTTTAAATATGACAAGCACATCTTGGAGTTTATCACTAGTTTTGATGTGTTTTCCACCCAAATAATTGATGAGGATGAACCTGAAGAGGCTGAATTAGACATAGAAGTGGTTATTAATCTCAAAATGAACACTATTCCCAGAGGAATGGTTCAACTTGAGCAAATATTCAACTTGGATTATATTAGAGATCAAGACCAGCAGGCAAAGAAATGCTCCATCAACAATAAGTGTGACACTCACAACCTCGAAACCACCGAGGAGATAAAAAATGTATTCATTGGAAAGGTGTGCATGCTAAAAGAAAGGGAAGGAATCATCGATGCTTTGCAAAAGTATCATGACGTAATTGCATGGAGCTATGAATATTTGAAGACAAATGACACCTCAATTATTACACACACTATTCCTCTTAAATCAGATGTACAACCATTTCGACAATGATATTGACCCGTTAATGCATTGCTAAAGCCCTTTATCTACAAGGAGGTACAAAATCTATTGTCAACCAGATCATATTTCCAGTTAGACACTACACATGGGTAGCCAACTTAGTCCTGGCTAGGAAAAAGAACAAAGAAATCAGGTTGTGTGTGGAATTTTGCAATTTGAACAAAGTTTCAAAAAAGGACAACTATCCTGTGCCATCATTGGATGAGGTGCTACAAATCGTCAATGGTTCTTAGATGATGTAGTTTTTAGATGGGTGCTCTAGATATAATCAAGTGATGGTGCAATACGAAGATAGACACAAGACAACGTTCACCACCAAGTGGGGAACCTTTGCATATAGAAGAATGCCATTCAGACTCATCAACGGTGGCACCACTTTCCAGTGTACAATGGACATAGTCTTCAAGGATCTGATTAGAAAATGCATCATCATCTACATCATGGATGATCTCACGGTGTTTTCAAAGAAGCAAGATGACCATGTTTCAGACTTATGCAAAGTATTTCAAAGGTGAAAAGAATTTGGGATATCTCTTAATCCGAAGAAGTGCATCTTCGGAGTTACAAAAGGTAAGCTTCTTGGACACGTTATCTCAGAAAGAGGAATCTCCATAGAACCCAAGCGTATTCAGTACCTCTTGAAGATTCAACTGCTAGGTAGCAAGAAAGAGTTGAAGTCTTTCTTTGGAAAGATAAATTTTGTCAGAAAATTTATTATAGGCTGAAATTGTTAACCCGCTCAATGCCATGTTGAAGTAGGATGCCAAAATTGAGTGGAATCTAGAGGAAAAGAAGGCCTTTGAGGAAATTAAGAAAGCAATTGCTGATGCACCTGTACTCGTTAGTCCAGATTATCTGAAGCTCTTCTATATCTACTCATTTTCTTTAGACCACTCGTGTGCCAACATTTTGACTCAGAAAGATGATGAAGGGAATGAGTACCTAATTGCCTTCATGAGTGCCCCCTTAAAGAATGCTGAAATAATGTATCAAAGCATTGAAAAGCAGGTACATGCCTTGGTTAGAGGAGTAAAAAAGTTCAAACAAATTACATCTTGCAGAATAAGGTGTTTGCCATTGTCCCTAATCTAGCAGTGAAAACGTTGTTAATGTAGAACGAGTTGGGAGAAAGAAGAGCAAAGTGGGTCACCTTGCTGCAAGAATATGACATGGAAATTCAGCCAGTGAAATCAGTAAGAGGGAAAGCCCTCACCTGAACAATAGCTAAAATAGTAGCTGAAGCAGGACCTGAACTTACAGTTCAACAATATCAGCTTGAAGATGTCTCTCCTAGAGAATGGTATGACAACATAGTCTACTATCTGCTGAACAAAAAGTGCCCACCTCGTCTCCAGGGGGTTTCAAAAATGTGCTCTCTGGTTGAAGAGCAATAGCTACATGCTTTGAGGGTCTATTCTCTACAAAAGGAATCATGAAAGGGGTCTACCTCAAGTGCCTCAGAAAAGAAGTAGCACGTGTGTTGAAGGAATTTCATGATAAATTTGGCATTGGTCATGGATCGAGCCCTTCCACTACTCACTAGATCCTACGAGTGGGATACTATTGGCCTACAATATTCAAGGATGCACATAGCCATGTTCACAGGTGCCACATCTGCCAAACTGTCACAACTAGAGAAAGAAATGTTGTCATCCCATTGCAACCGGTCCTAGAGGTAAGACTGTTCGCTCAATGGGGTCTTGACTTCATTGGTTCAGTAAGTCCACCATTATCTACGGGTCATAGGTACATTCTAACTGCATCTAATTACTGTACTAGATGGAAAGAAGCTATTGCATGTAGGAAATGTACCATAGACGAAGTTACTAATTTTATGGAAATTTTTATTTTAAATCATTTCGGTTGCTCATACACTTTAGTCTGCAATAATTGTCCCACTTTTGCTTCAATCAAATTCTCTAGTTGGGCCTTCAATTACGAAATTTCCCTCAAGTTCTCGTCTAATTATTATTCTCAAGGAAATGACCTAGCTAAGTCCACAAAGAAGAACCTCATCACTATGATTAAAAAATTGCTCGATAGGAATCCCAAGGACTGGCACACCCAGCTTCATTTTTCCCTTTGGGTAGATCACACACGTCACAAGGCTGCCTTGGGTGATTCCCTATTCCATGTCATTTATGGCTTGGAGCCTATGTTCCCAGTTCATCTCAAGATCCCCACCCTCCAATTCATCAACACTTTCTATGAAGAAGGGGATCGAAGAGAAGCCCGCTTAACTAAATTGCTTCATCTTGAAGAAGTGCATGACCGAGCCATTAAAAATTTTGCAAAACACCAGGGTGTTGTCAAAAGATGGTCTGATCGACGAGCCAAAGTCAAGGCCTTTAGAATAGCTGACCTGGTTCTATGTTGGGACAAGGCCCACAAAAAGAAAGGGGGACATGACAAATTCAACAAGCTATGGCTTGGCCCCTTTCAAATTTCTGAAATCGTAGGAAATAATGCTTTCTGCCTCAAGACTTTAATTGGTGAAGACGTTCCATTTCCTATCAACAGGAACACCTTAAGAATTATTTCCTTGCTTGAGATCATTTGAGATAACTCTTTGTAAATACCTATATATAGGTTAGTGATCCCATAATAGTGGTTTACAATTTTTGGCCAAACTAGCCACTGAAATAATTTTTTTAACTAAATCTTCACTTTCAGGCACCTATAGCTGCTAAATCATGAGGAACTTGAAGATGATGAAAACTAGAGTTTCGTGATATTTTGTCTATAGATTCTAAATATATTTTTTTCAAAAATTTTGGAATCAGATTGCACTTCTTTTTCCATCTCCCTCAAAACTAGTTTTTTTTTTAAAACAATATTTTAAAAAGTGAACCTCACCATATAATGCATAACTTTTTTCCATGAAGGATAAAATTCTAATTCTTTCAAATTTAGATTTGTAACTTTGATATCTAGTGCTTCCACTTGGTTAGATAGTTTTTATTGAATTTTTTTCTTTAATCAAGTTTCAAATTCAAACCAATTATAATTCGCATAAATAATCAGATAAGCATAACTTTTTTGTATGCATCGATTTTTTTTTTCTTTGTTGGATCAAGGACTTCAATATCTGGTGCAATAAATATATATATATATATATATATTTAAAAATCTGCTATTTTTCCATATGTAACAAAGAGCTTGATTTTCAGTGAAAAACCTACATTCACGAGAAATAAAAAATAAATATAATAATTAAATTAAATTTATTTAAAATTATACTTTTTGGGAATCTTTTAATCAGGGCTACATATTTAAAAATATAAAATTTAAATGAATTCATTTGATCCCCCAAAAGGTAAATCAAAAGTGGTTTTTTATCAGCATTTTGATAGGTGTAAAGGAGACTTTGTTATAGGTATGGTTTAAAACTAGCGGGGTTCTATCCATGGGGGTTTGATTTAAGGTAGTTTGATCAAACCCTCTTCAATTGGAATTCTTTAAATGGAACCTTTTAAGGTTTAAATCATTATATTTTCTAAAAATATGCGATTTTAGCAAAAATCAGTTCCTCCCAGAAATTGTAAACCAGCTTTGTGGGATCACGATCTCTCATTTCGTTGTTTTTCTTTTTTTCTTCGCTTTTGTTCTACTTGTTTCCTGGCCGTCTTGTTTTGCTAAGAGCGTTCCTTTGTATCTATTGCAGTGGTTGTGTTCAGTTCGACAAACGGTTCACTTTGCTGCCTACTTTTAGTGTTGTTTGGATAAATATTCACTCCCAGCTATTGGTATCTGATTGTTGCTATGGAATGGTCTCCTTATTTGAACCCTGGCTTGACCTAGAACATGACCCTTAATTGAATCCTTTCACATTCCATCTCAGATCCTGTACTAAACATACATTAGTTATTTATGAAGAGCTATGCAGTGGTTGGTATGATGACCTAGCAAGTGAAAATATTGTGTCTACTTTAGTGACCACTGTGATTCCAAACCCATTCTAATCTTCAATGCTTACACGGTTGAGAAAAAGGAAGAATATTAAAAGAGATATATCAAAAAGGGAAAGTAGAAAGAGGAAAATGTTAAAATCAAGCAATTGTGTGGGTGTGCGGACAACTCTACCAAGGCTATGGATGCCTAGCCAATAGTAGAGCAATGTTTGTGGGTCACCACAAAAACTCCGTTAGGGCTATGGACACTTGATTGGTAGCGGGGCAATGTCCAGGTTACTTTTGGAGTTAGACAATTCAAAGCTTTCTTGGTTGGATTAATGGTTATTTGCTCTAGTCTTTAAAGAAAGGGAATGAATTCACTACCTGCACACACTTCTAAGACACCTTCGTGATTTGATTCAGTTAAGGATCTCATTCTCCTTTGAGTCCCATAGTTCACTTTTGGAAACTGGCCCCTGGTCTGTGAAACTAAAGATTCTGGATTCTGAATGAGCATTTATCCTTAGAATGCTCATGAGCATTTCCCAACAGAGTCGCCATTTGTTGTGCCTATAGCACACACGTCTGGTTCGGAATGGGGACCCTCTCTTTTCGCCTTGCTAGTTCACTTTTGTCGTCGCCTCATTTTGCGTGCCCCCTTATTTTGAGT
Source organism: Sequoia sempervirens (assembly GCA_007258455.2). NCBI lineage: Eukaryota > Viridiplantae > Streptophyta > Pinopsida > Cupressales > Cupressaceae > Sequoia > Sequoia sempervirens. Next base: position 108,442,370 of record VDFB02179234.1, read on the forward strand.
CCTAAGTGGTCAATGAGCCCTAGAGTCATCATCTTAAGCTGACCAAGTTTCACCGCCTTCAAAATTTCCAAGTCTTTCAGCTCCGCGGAGTTCCCCTGACACTTTTCCTTCAAACTTTGAAACTGTCGTCTTTCATGCAGTGCGTGTCTGTCCTTGTGGACTGCCCTGTGCAGAACTCCATGGTTACTTTGCTATTCTAAATGCCCGACTTGAGACATCCTCTTGCCTTGTGGGATCTGCAGCCTCCTCCACTGCTTTCATTGCCAACTTTCCAGACGACCGACTCCCGGGTGTCGTCCGCTTTGCGAGCCTTGCTATTCCTACTGCTATATTTTTGAAATGAGCATCCACCAACCTCAGCCGCCTCCGTACCCACATTAATGGTGGGAATTGAATGCTGAAAATTCTATAAATAGCCAAATTTGACAAGTCATTTTCACCGACAGCTTTTCAAAAGATTTGTCAGTGCACTAGCAATCGCTACCCCCGTGCCTGCAAAGTCTTGCCACCGCTCGTGTATTGCTAGCATTAGATTCTTCATCATAATTCCATGGGTCCACTAGGTAGAAATTCCGTCATGCCCCGTATTATGGTTTTCCTTCATTTATGCAAAGTTATTAAATTTTGAAGAGGGAAGACTTAAAATTTAGCTATATATCTAAACGATGAGCAAAACCTATGTCATGAAAATTGAAAAATCCCTCGAAATTGACCCTAGAAGTTCGTGTAGAACTCTCACCTCCCGCAACTATTCTTAAGCTAGGGTGATCATGCCTTGTGGGTCTGCAATGAGCTTACCACCGTTAACCAACCCTTAAGTAGCAAACCTTAGAACAACCGACCAACATATCCCTTGGGCTTGCTACTGCAGGTAGGCACCCATACCTCACCGTCACCAATCAAACTTAAATGAAAAAAAAGATTAAAACGGGGTCATTTTTCTCTCGCGGGTTCACATATGCGGGTTTTCGCACCTGGATCACCCCTCTTGTCACAATGTTTTAGAACGACAGACTTGCCTCGGCCACCCACCTCGTGAGTCTCACACAAACCATGTCTGCCGACCAAACTTAGGTGTGTAAACCACCCTGTGGACCATCCAATGTGGAATTCCACTATCCTTTCACCACCACTTAAACAACCATTCAAAAATAGTGAAACCCTGAGATCCTTTCGATGAGCGGGTCCCGCCCCTACGGTCTCTGTTCAATCCCCTTCGCTAAAAATGACTAAGTGTTGGTCCTTTGGTGGGCTGCCCATTGTGGACTTCCGTTTGTGGGATTTCATCAAGATTTTTCTATTCTGAATGGCCATGGCTTACCATCTTTCCACCTTGCGGAGCCCACATTCACTGCCTCCGTTTGGATCCTGAAACAAAAATGACTTAGTATAAAACGTCAGGTAGACTGTTCCACGTAGGTGGCTGCTTGCGGAACTTCGTTTTTCTCCCACCGTTTCAAAACATCTAGTGACCCCCTGGATTTCTGCTCCATGGGCTCTAATTCTTGCTTTTCTTCCTAAAATGAATTTAAAGTCACTAGGTAAAGAAACTTGAGGCCATGATCCCTTGCGGACCCGCCCATGCGGGCTGCTCTATCGGACCGTCACCCTTCCTTTGCCATTCCAAATGGCTAATGTCTAGCGTCCCTTTGCAACTCCTCACTTGCACCCAATTCAATGATGAAAGCTTCAAAGGAAAAGGGGTGCCATCCTACGATACCGTGGGTCCTGCATTGTTGGGTGCTACCTTGCCAGTGCCGTTTCAAATGATAGAGCTTGAAATAGCCAGGAGGCTCCTTGCACCTGGATGACAGAATTGTTGACTTAACATTTTCAAAACTGCAAAATTGATTTGACCCATGTGCTAAAATGACCTGATCTACTCAGTGGGCCCCACCTCATGACAAAATTCCAATATGGGTAGAACCATGTGGGCCACCATGCCCTGATTGTTGTCCTTTTGCAACTGCCTTCAAAATGACTACCAGCCTAGGGAAGTCCACACCCCTGGGCCCACATTGTCATAAATCCTTCAAGAGAGAGGCTAAAGGTGATCTAAAAGAAATGTTAGGATCCTTGAATGATGGATTACTCGATCTAATGCTATTTTTGCATGATTTTGCTAAAATTTCTCATGTTTTACACTTGAATGTGCTTACTGCTCCCTTGCTTGCAGGATATATGGAACCAGCTGTGGGACCTTCAGAAGTGTCCGCAAAAAAGGAAAAGGGAAAGAATCCATCGAAAGCACCAAGGGGAAAAGAATATAAAGATCAAATGAAATACAAGTTTCAAGGTGTAGAAATCAATACCAGGGTCACCACAGACTGGGAAAAGGTCTCAGATACTAACCTGGGACATATAGACCTCGATGAATTAAAGCAAAGGGTCATCATCAACCCTATCGCAGAGAATGCCAGAAGGATCAGAAGAAGTGGGTTGGCCAAGGTTGTCGGTTTCCCACCTACCCTCATAGCTCCTGAATTAGTAATGGCTTGTAGAGAAGCGTACTAGGAAAACACCAAGAGAATTGTGGACAGGGATGGAAACATATTGGCTAAATTGTCCTCCAAGTCGATTGGAAAGACTTTCCATATACCCACTTTTGATGAAATGGAAGAAATGACCAATGAGTGCACATGGAAGGCCAACCCCCTCAAGTGTAAAAAGTTGATTAATTAGTACTGGCTAAAGGAGAAGAGGGGCAGTGCAAACAAGGTACCCCAGGAGCTCTTTCAGAGCGATTTCTATGAGGATTACCATGATCTGGTGACCTTACTAAGTAGAGCCGTGGGCCTCCCCACTGCAACATTCTTCCAAGAGTGGATGCTTTATTTTATAGAAGAAATCATCAGAGGAAAGACCAAATTCCATTACGCATGGATGATTTGCAACTGCCTACATGAGAAGTTTGTAGCTATGAAGAAAACCTCCCAATTCTACATAACTTTGTATCTAGTCTATTTGCTAACCGACCATGCTCAATACAGAGGATTTTTTATGGCACCAAGCCAAAATTTGGGGAGGGAATTAATGGTATATGTCAAATACCCCCAACTTGAATTCAAAAACTTCAAGAAGGACTACTATAGAGTTAATGATGCCTTCATCGGGCACATCATTAGATTGCTAGGAGGTGACTTCGAGAGGAGGTCACACATAATGCTAAAGGCTTCATCCGCTAGTTCAACTTTCTATCTAGTCAGTTTCCCAAGTTCACATACATTTGAACCGAGGGCTTCTCGGAGAGACCATATAAACTACCCCAGTACCCAAATGACTGGTTGGTATTGCTTGAGCTCTCTAGGCAATTGCAACATGCTCACATGCTGCTAAGTGAAAAACACTGGCCGAGAATTCCATATCCTCTAACATTGAACCAAGGAATGTATGCAATCCCAGCATCTTAGTGTGCAGAATATTCTGAGAAGGAGTTGAATGAATACAACTTGGAGCTCCACACTATTAGGCCATATATGGATCCATATGGAAAGTTGAAAAAGATGGTTGGAAAAGAATATGCCCACCTCCACAATGTTGAAGACTTTTGGGAAAATTGTAGAGATGACAAAGAGGTGCACATGAGGCACTACATGTGCATGACAATATATTTTGTCAAGACATTCAACTTGTTTCTAGTACCAGATCAAGTTGTGGAAGAGGAGAACATGGTGATAGACCCAAGGTACGATGTCGTCACCAACCTGCCACTACCGCTGATTGACTAGAATGAGGAAGAGGTCAATGACCTCGATATTTTGATGAAGCCCATAGAAGCAAGAAAAAAATAATGGATTGATGGGAAGATCAATCAATTGAAACTACAAGTAGCTACTTTAACATACAACGAGCTCAAGGATGAGCCCGAGGGCGAGACCGATAGTGCTTCTACTGTTTCCACATCTGGAGAGACTTAAAAGTCTCCTCCCATTACCAGGTCAAGGAAAAGAAAAGAAGTTGCTGAATGTTAGCCTAAACACAAAGTATATTCAAGGAAAGCATCAGAAGGAATCCCTTCCAAGAAATCTAAGAAATCTGATGGATTTATAGAGATGCCCACCATACAAAAAGACCCACGTCGTGAGGGAGAGGAAGAAGAGGCCGAGCAACCAAAGTCCCCACCTACTACCTTTGCTCTTGCTGCCACAACTGTTGCTACTACCATTGCCCCTACTCCTCCACCTGCTTCTCAAGCAATGCTTACTTCTTCTCCACCTATGGTCAACATCTCAGTCCACCTTGCCTACTGCATCAATCTTGGCAGTAGATTCTTCCTTTGCCACCACTTCTCTGCTCTTTTCTGCCTCTATGTCTCCATCAACAACCCTTCCATTGGCCACTACAACAATGAGAATTGCTGCCTTCTCACTCCCAGAAGCGTTTTCTTGACATATGCAAAACATACCAACGAAGATTTTGAGAGTATTAATGAATCCTGTAGTGCAGAATTCCCTAACGTAGGTTGTTGGCAGCCTTCCTGTTCCTACTCCTCCAATCGAGCCACCAAAAGTGGAAGCAACAATGTAGATCTCTGAGGAATTGGAGAGATGAGAAAGGGAGGTAGTAAAATAAATAGAGGAAGGAGCAGATGATTATCATGAGCACCTAGAGCACCAACACCTAGTTATTAATAAAGTGGTGCATGAAGAGGAAGAAACATAGTCTTCCAAGGAAAACGTTGAAGATCCCAGTGCAAAGTACATCATGGAAACCTTCAATTAGGAACTTGAGGAGGAACTAGCTAAGAAACTGAGGGATGTTGGAGAAGAAGTCGAGAAGTAATCATCTAAATAGAAGCAAGATACAGATGATGAAGTGGAGGTGAAGATAGAATCTCCAACTAGGGAAAAAGACAAAAGCGCCAGTCATGGTGAGGAAATGCCTCCTTCAGGAGAAGAAGAAGAAAAAGAAGAAGAAAAGAAAGAAGAAGATAAACCTCAAAAGGAGGTTGAAACAAGAAAGAACCCAAAAGCTAAGCCTCATGAAGAACACAAACAAGAAGAAGAAGAGAAGAGATCCGAAGGGGAAGATAGCCGCAAGGAATATATAGCCACTGAATCTCTAGATAAGGAAATTGTATTTATCTGAGATTCAGATGAAGAAGAGGAAGAAAAGATAGAACAAGAAGCTTTGGGCAGCAAAGAAATGGAAATTTAGCACACTTAAGAAGAGGAAGGTGACCATGAGTCACCAAAGGAGGGGTCCCAGATGCTTGAATGGTTGTAAAAACAATGAGAGAAGAAGACCTCTACTCTTATAGATCCAAAGGCAAGGATGGAAGCCATTTTTCCTTAGGCACAAATCAACACAAAAAAGGAGAAGAAACCAAGGGTAAGATCCCACTTAACAATGGACGCGTCAGGTTCTAGGACCGTGCAGATAACTACTCTAGTGGTGGAAGAAGATGGAGTTAGCAACAATATTTCCACCATTGATCTGGGAACGACTACGAGGGAGCAGAAGATTTACCATATTTAGGTATCAATTGCTACTATTGTGCATCAAATGGATAAGGACAAGACCTCTAAAGAGGAATTGAAATAATAGGTAGCAGAGCTAACAACCTACATAGAACAATGGTACTCTACTGAAAAGCCACCCTCGACATCATCGACCACTCCTTTGCTGTTGTCTAAAGATCATATCAACAAATTGGAAAGGAGAAAGAATTGGACCAAGGCCACTGAGGATTCATTTCAACGGGTCATCTACAATGGGCATATGAGTATCAACCGTGTTGTCAAGACAACCAATAAATTTTGGGAAGTGAAAAAGCAAGTTGAAGGCATAAGAAAATTTTGGAGTGACTTCTTGGAATTGTATAGAATCACATACCCCAAGCTCGAGACTATCCTTAGAATGCCTGAGGAAACGTGGGAAAAGGAGCTTGCACTAGAAAAAGAGGACCACTAGCTCGTGGAAACATGGAAGATGGTTCTTGATCACAAATGTGAGATCTTGGAATGGGTGCTCCATGAAGTGGAGCTTGATATTGATTGGGCTAAAGAAACCAGAACAGCCTGTGAGGATTACCTAAAGTTGATGATAGATTTTGACATGCCCTTCATCGAGCTGGATCTAGAAAAGATAAAGCCATACTTCCTCAAGAAGATGTAGGATGTAGCTACTGATGCCCTCACACCAGACTTCATGGATTTTTCTGCGTGGGCCTTTGCTCAATTTAATCAAGTGATAAAGAATACTCCCAAATGTGACAAAGACTGGGATGCGATTACCAGCTAATCCAAGAAACTAAATTTTTAGGTGCTCCAATTTGATATTATGGAATGTAATAAGCTCTAGGAATTGATAAGAAAGTTCGTAGAATACACTACTTTGAAGAAACATGAAGGAGATCCGGTGATTGATGATGAGTTCCTCTCAAAGTAGCTGCAACAAAGAAAAATCAGCTAGAAGACAAATTACTACAGTGCTGCCCACAAGAAGACAAAATGGGCTAGAAGACAAAAGTGTATTTTATATTGTAAAATATTCAGGGGTAGGTGAAACACTAATTTGTAGTGAATCTTAGCCACACAATGAGATTGAATCTTGGCCATTCATTTTTCTTTTTGGACACTATAAATAGGGGTGTGCCCTCATTTTCAAGAGCGATTTGAGTTGTTGTAAAGACATGCCACTAGAATTTTAATAGAAATTCATTGATTTGGTGGATTCTTGAGTTCCATTTCATGTTGCATGATTCTTCTCCTCATAGTTAGTGAATTTGAATAGATTTACTTTGCTATTCTATGTATTTATCATGCTTTAGTAGATTAGTTAATGTTGTTCATTGATGGTGAAGAATTCTGTTGTGTTGATGCCCTTCCTTGTTCATGCTTTTTGCTGTTTATTGATGATAAACTACAGTGTAAATCTAGTCTAAACATTGTTTGAATGCTACACTTAAATTCTATCTTTATTCATGCTTTATGGTGAATCACTAACTCATTTTATTGAAAAATACGACGAAACATTCTGACAAAAGATGTATAATTAGATTTATCATCGGGTACCTGTGTATTTAATCTGAAATTTTCAAATTTTTAAAAAATTTAGACATTTCTCGAAATTGCAATGCTCTGTGATTTTCGTCGCTATTTTGACATACAATTAAAGTCAACCACCCCATTCAATTAAATTGTGGGCCAAAATATGGTTAGACTCCTTAATTTGTGGGCTGACGGGTATATGGTTAGCATTCATCGGGGTTTCGACGAATGTTTTTTAATAAATAAAAGTGAGTTCATCAATTTATCTATACTTGCGACAATGTTTTGCTATACTTATGAATTTGCTATACTTGTGACAGTTTGTGGAGGTTATAGGCCAAATTTTTTGGGTGCGAAATATTAGAATTATTAGATTTTGTTACCTGTCTATGATTAAAAATTATTGGAGTGTGAGTTTGATATTTTTTGAAAATATAAATATTCAAGCTTGGTAAAGAAAAATCATGTCAGATAATATTAGTGTAGAACAAAATGAAGAGACACTTGCTAGATTGTGGGCTAGATTGAAAAGAAAGGGTGATGGGAAATGTTATTGTCCTTGCAATAATTGCAAGGGCTTAAAGACGGGAAGACTTTTAATCACAACAGTTGAGAAACATTGTAGGCAACATGGTCATGTTGAAGGGGGGCATGATTATCGTACATTGATAAGTTGTTCATTATATGTCTTCATATTGATTGAATTTGTAATTGTTTATATCATTTTAACATTTTATATAGATATATATATATAAAATCACTTGATCATGATCATGCTTTATTTATGTCGATCATTATTATAAAGGAGGGGCGCCCTAGGGCACATGATATGGATTATCATGGACCAGAGAATGTGGTTTTGCAAGCGGAGGAACATGGAGCTATGAATATCGAAGATGAAGTTAATGATCCTATGGAAGAAGATGATGATGCGCTAGAAAACACAGTTGAAGATGATGGTACAAATACATTGATCCATGACACATTTAGTGGCGTAGTTGATCATGATGATCGAGATGACTTTGGTGATGTTCATGATTTACTTGTACTTGAGAAGGCATATGAGCCCCTTTATTAAGGCTTCGAAATAATTCTTCTCTCTGCTGTATTGTTGCTAGTGAAATTGAAGGTTATGAATGGTTTATCCAACATAGCAATCTCATGGATGTTAAGGTATGTCATATATGTCATCTTTTTTCATCTATTTTTGTTGTTAGTTCATCACTAGTAAAGAAAATATGAAATATTTACCATTAATATTCTTTATATTAACAAATTATTTTTTTGTTGTAGATTGATAGGTGAATTTTTGTTACCACCATCAAATATTTTACCTTGCTCACACCAAGATTTATTTTCCATTATGAAATATATTGGAATGGAGTATCAAGCAATAGATGCATGTCCCAATGATCATATTATATATCATAAACAACATGAATTTGCAATAGAATGCCCAAAATGTCATATCAGTATATATCGAATAGATCAACTAACAAAAAAGGTGCCTCACAAGGTTCTTCGTTATATTCCCATTATTCCATGTATGCAATGATTATTTAGGTGCGAAAGCTTAGTGCAATTTATGGATTACCATGCACATAATAGAAGTGGAGATGACATTCTTTGAATGCCTATGGATGGTTCTACATTTAGGGACATGGAGGAAAAATGGCCACACTTTAAAGAAGAACCTTGTAATCTTAGGATTTCATTGGCAGCGGACAGCGTCAATCCATTTGGAGAGCTAAGATCTATTTACTTGGTGTGGCCTATTTTTGTTATCAACAATAACATTCCTCCATGGATGCCAATAAAGAGGGAGCAAATAATGTTGGAAATGATTGTTCTAGGTATTTGTTTACATTAATTTTATTTAATGTAGTAGCATCTCATTTGTCTTGTTTGTTGCATAATGACTTATATTTTTTTCATTTAATAGTCATGTACATTAATTTATATATATTGCAGTAAAATGGTTATAATAATTATGTAATGTTTATGTTCATTCAACTAGGTAAGTACCAAGTTAAAGATAGGAATGTATATATCGAGCCTCTTAACGACGAGTTACTAAAGTTATGGAATGGCATCACTATGTATGACGTCTCTAGACCAATAGGACAAAGAAAATTTCAATTCCATGCAATGCTTGTATGGACAATTCATGATGCCCCAGGACTAACACATTTTTGTGGTATGTTATAATGTTTGATTGCACTTTAACGATATTTAATTTTATGAAGTAGATATCATGCATGTTTTTTAAATAATCTATTCATTATATATACTTATAAAAATTGACATATTTAAACCAATTATATATGATCTTACAGGTCTTCAAACAAAGGGAAAATTTGCATGTCTAGTTTGTGGTCCAAAGATGAAATCTCGTCGTTCAACAAGTTTATGAAAGTAGGTGTTTGATGAGTATAGGCACTTCCTCCACATAAATCATAAGTATCGAACTACTGAAAAACATTTTTTCAATGGGAAATAAGAGACTACATCAAAACCATGAAGAATGACACCTCGCCTATGGAAGTTGGAATATAATAGAATTAATCATCAAGGTTATACATCGGATCAAATTTTTTATCTATCATATGTGATATGTTTGGAATTTATATTTTTATATTGTGTTTTTTTAGTCATGTTGTAATTGACAATGATTGTCGTTGTTAATTTGTTTAACTTATATGCTTCATGAAGGTCATCAAGGCATTAATGGTCGACTTCCACAGGAACTGAAAAGTTATTCCAGACAATTTAGTAGGTTGCCCTACTATGAGCAGCTACAAATTGTGCATTTTTTTGATACAGTGCATATTGGAAAGAATATAACAAAAACATTATGGAAAATATTGGTTGGAGGGCATGACAAAGAAAAAATTATCAAAATTTGTAGTGACATTCAGGAAGCCAATCATGTAATAAAAAATTTCATTCAATTAAATAGTGATGGAGACCAAATTAATATAAGTGCCCTTCCTTGGTTATTAATGGAGCAACAAAGCAATGCTATAAAATAAGTCATACGAAAAATTCAATTTCCCATAGGATTTGCTACGAACATAAACAATATGATAACAAAGAAAGGTGAATTTTGGTTAGGGATGAAAACACATGATTGGCATACCTTCATTAAGGTAATTATTTTGGTATATTTTATATATATTTGTATATTGCATGTACTTTTCAATGTATTATGTTTACTAGTTTTGGAAAAATAATGAAAAGATCATTTTATAATTGTTGTAGTACGTTCTACCTCTATCTCTCCCATAAAACTTTGACAATAATGTCAAGCAAGTTATATATGATCTTGAAAAATATGTGAGGTAAGTAGTGATATTTGTTCAATTCGTTGTATAGATATTATATTTTCCATTTGTTTTACTTGTTATGTAATATATTGTATATTTTTGTTAAATCTCATTAATATATTTGCACCTTGAATCACTTGTAGATGGTTTTCATCTAAAGAAATCCATAAAGAAGATATAAATTATTGGAGGAGAAAAATTCCTTGTCTAATGTGTGAAATGCAAAAGTGTCTACCTTCGACATTTTTCAATGCACAAGAACACTACCTCATACACCAAGTTGAGGAGATTGAATTGTGTGGACCTGTACACACAAGTTCAATGTGGATGTTTGAGAGGCACTTGAAATTTTTGAAGGCTTTGGTTAGACAAAGAGCACATCTTGAGGGTTCTATGGTGGAGGGATATATGGTATACTAGACCATGGTGTACATTACTGAATATCTTCCTAAGTTCGCAACAAAGATCCATGTAGATCGCATTTGGGATCCCAACTCCATTAACAAATTCGAAGGGGAGTACCTGATGGGGAAAGGTAGATTGAGGAAAGTGAGAGGTAATTATAAGATGGTCATGGAGATTAATTATAATACATTTTACATTGCCTTCAATTTCTTGAAAGGAACCAGTCCAAATGAAAGAATCCTCCACACACAAATAGAAAAGTACTGGTATTGTATTACTCCAGAAAATAAGTCTTTCATTGTTGAAAAGTAATAAAATCTTAAAAAGTGCTGATGATCAAATATTACAATTCAAATTTCATATATATAAGAAGAAGACCCAAAAAAGGTGTTTCTTCGAATTGTCTTTTAGCAAATAATTAAACTACTGATCTTAATTAAACTTATAAAACAATTTAATCTTCTCTTAACATTGACTTAGCCGTTGAGAGATGTTTTTTATACTCCTCCAAGGTATGGGTATCCGCATCATGCACTACATTTTGGGCTTCATATTCAAGTTTTATCATCAATTCCATATGTTTGCATGCTCCATCCAACAATATCCCTTCTGCTTTGACTATATCCAATGCTTCTTGAAGTATCCTATTGAATTCATCCATCTAATCATCTCGTTCCTTCATAAACCCATTCTTATCACATAATTTGGGTAATCTCAACTTCATAGTATCATCAAACCATGCATTTTCTAAGTGTAAGTCTTCATCATATTTGTCATGCTTTCTCATGATTGTGTCAATGGCCGAGATGGAATTGGTGTCGGATCCCTCATGTAGTTGCATATCATGTCTCTTAGTACCCAATCTGTTTTTCACTCTCCCATGCTCAAGAATGGCTTCATAGTTCTTTTTGTGAACATGCCAAAAATCATCAAGGAATATCTTCAGGTTTGTAAATCTCTTGTGCAAAATCATTGCCACAGTGTCAAACTAAAGGTCCTTCATCTTTTCTACTAGCTGTTGATGTTCTTCTTGCAACTGTTCATATTCACTCTGCAACTTTGTATCAGTTCTAGAGGTGATCCTCATTCTGGCATCTTTCATGGTAGTAATTTCCAAATCTAATTTTTCACTTTTCATTTTGTAATAATTTATTTCTTTCATCAACTATATTGTTTGTGCCTTGTTGAACTTGGCAATGCTTATGCCCATGTCTATTGAAGCCATAGGGTTAGTTTCCCCAACTTTAAGGGTCATCATGTGTCCAAAGGATTTTTCGATATCAATGATCTTTGGCCTTTTGTGAGGTGGGTATAGTGCCCATATCAACATTGAATTCTCATCAGGATTGAATCTTGACCCTATATAAATTTCCTTCACACCCTCTATGTTTAACTTGTTTTCTCCTTCCTTGTTATGCAAAAAAATATCAAAAATTAAAGAGGCATTGAGGTCCCAACCAGGAAACACTATTACACCAGCTTCAAGTAACAACTATCTACCCCTTTCAGGGGTCATGTTCTACACTTCACTATCTATATCATCTTTCAAACTTTTCATCAATTGCTATTCATTTTCAGGCGTAATATTTGGGATGGAGTCCCTCAACCTTTTGCCTTTGTAATTATATAAAAAAGACTTAAATTATCTTGACTTGAAAAACTTATTATCAGAAACAAAGGATTCATAGGCTGTAAGCCTATCATCTTCATCTACACACAATTCCTTGGCTACTTGTAAGTCCTTGTCAGGGAGTTCTTCATATTCATCATTCATCATCCGAGAGACTGTTCTCTTCTATGATTGTGCTTCATTTTCTCCTGCAGATTCTTCTTTAGATGAATCATCCATTTCTTGCAACCTTTTTTTTTTTCTCTAACTCCATGAAATTTTCTATAACCTCCTCTGCTTCTTTGTCTTCTTTTTTCTTAAACAAATCTTCCCTCGGTATAGGAACATGGGTGTATCCACTAATGTTTTTCTTTTTCTTACAAGAGTGTATGTACCCTTCAGGGTCATAATTCATTCTTTGTGCATACTCCTTTAATTTGAATTCATCCAACAATGAAAGATAATAAGATCATTGGTAGTGGGATGTTAGGTTTTCAGGTACATCAATTATAAATTAAGGTCGTATACCGTGGTAATTTACTAATTATACATCGTTTGTGAATTTCAATATTTTTTGATCCAGTTGGTTAAGAGTGGGATGCACTACATTTGTACGTCGCAAACAATCTTGATTGGATGACGGTATGGATTGAATGATGTCAACAATCTAGTCGCGCATTAACATGGGAAGGTGTGGCTTCATTAGTTAAGGAAGCTCATCGTAATGGAGATTCCAATGTTACACCAAGGGAAATTGATTTAGCATATGGTTTAAGAGATCAACGAGTACGTATAAACATATTAATCACCCATATTATTTAATTATTTTTAATTATATTGATGTATATATATGTTGAGTTTTTTTTCTTTGCATACATTCGACCAAGAATAAATATGTTTATCAACTGATGATGCAATAATTTTTACATGTTTGACATATTGCAGGTGAAACACCACAAGGCTATGTGGTACAATGGTCATAAATTTTGAATAAAAAAGTTGGATGACACGAAGAAAACTTGTGATTCTAGGATAACTGCAATCTTTCAGGTGACTAATGTTTCATCTAGAAGTGACATACATCCAAAAGTCTTAGAAAATCAATACTATGGGATTTTGGATGATATACTTGAGTGTGACTTTAAGTCCTTCAAATTAGTTCTATTCGTCATCCAATGGTACAGGCTACGATTGAATGAAAATGATCCTGAGAAAACTGTTATTGAACATGATAATGGATTTACCATGGTTAATACAAGGTCGATCAAGCGAGCTGGAAATGAGCCCTATGTTCTTCCAAGCCAATGTGAGTAGGTATTTTTACTCAGAGGTTCTAGGTAAACTGGGTTGGTAATTTTTTGTTAGACACAATCCAAGAGGAAGGCTGGTAAAGTATAATGTGGTGGAAGAAGAAGATACTAAAGAACTAGAAGATGTTGTAGATGATGATCAGGATCAACAGTTAGTTGATGATGTGCCTAATGAAGATGTCAAAGAAGAGGAACTAGATCATGATGATGTAGGGGCTAATGTTCATGAAGATGATATCCACGTGGATGATGACATTATCAAAACTGATATCAATGATGATGATGATATGACCAATCCTTACAATGTTGAATCTAGATTGGATGATATAGACAAAGAGTTGGATGAAGAAGAAGATCAATGACATTGAAATGTATGAGTTATGTGATTATATTATCTATTTGATATTGATTTCTTGAAAGAATTATATTTGACTTATATGGTTACATAATTAATTCATGATGTTTTTAATTTTTATGCCATTACACAATTAATTCATGATGTACTTTTTAATGTTGTTAATTCATGATGTTACAACTATTGTAGCTCTCCTAGAAATTTCCATATGATCAAATCCTAATTACTCTATGAATATTTATGATTAGATATTATTTGATCATATCTTTGGTTATTTCATTCCCAAAAAATTAGCGTTTCCTCATGTTGACCCCGCATAGTGACATGTGAATGGGGCCAACATTGATTTTTTTTCAATTTGTGCTTGTATGGAGTGAAACTTGACGTGGTTAGCCTAGACGCATTCGTTGATGATATGGGAGGGTTTATAGACTCAAACATGAGGTCATGCTATATAAAGGCATCTCGTCCTTCCTAATAATACAAGTTGCCTTATTCTTCGTCTCTTTCATATATTGTTCTTAACATTTCTTTAGTTAATGGTTTCAAAAGACAAGGCTCTCTGAGCCTCACCTTGGATCTATTACACATTAGTTTGTGCATTTTCATTAGCAATAAATATTTAGATGACCTTTAAAAATCTCATTGAATATAAAGATGATAATAGGAAGCTAAAAAAATGAGTATATTTTGTTTATGGAACCTAAACCACAAGGTTTGTCACTTTAATGCTAAAACCAAGTCAAATTAACCCCTAACACCTATTAGAAAATTCAAAACATGCCTTTCTTTCAAATTCACAAGAACGTATAAACCTTTTGAAATGACACATGCATGTTATGAAAGTGTATGGTAATCCTACTTATAGCAGAAGTTCACATGATAAGCTAACCAATGGCACTATATTGGAGGATAAACCCACCTATGGAAATAATTTAAGAGGTAAGGGATGCATCTTAGTGGAATTTTGAGTCTTGGTTTAATCCATAGTGCTAAAATTAGTTCTAGTGTTCTTCCCTTTGTGTTATATTTATCTCTACAATTTCCCATACTTAACCATTTCATCATCCCTTTTCCCAAGCTATTTGTATCATAATATAAACTTGGTCCAATCTCACATTAGCCCCTTAGGTAATTATCCATTTCCTCCAAGTTGAATGAAACCTTTTGTACCAAGGCATCTATGTTTTCCTACCCTAATGGATCAAGACTTGACATCACCTTAACAATCTTCTTTATGTAATAGCATATCTCAGAAGTGCCTTTGGCATGCTTTAGACGTGTCAATATTAACTAGATTGAATATATTAATTTTAAAGTCTCTTAACACATTCCATGACAATAAAATGACTCATTTGGATTAAGGAGTACTTTCCTAAACCATTCCTTCATATTCAACAATCCCTTCTCACACCCACATCATAATTCATATCCATGTTAGTTGTAATGAGTGTTTTAAACCAACAATCAATGAATAATAGGATAGAAGAAAACTCATTATGCACAAGGATAATAATAAAAGAGTCTGGAAGAATCAATTCACTAGATATGCTCCCCATTACTATAATAGACCAATGTAAAAAAATAAGTCATAACAAGAATAGGACCAAATAAAACTAGGAAAAAAACCTTGTAGGCTACATTAATAAGACATTGATTGCAAGCATTTCTTCCATGATGTTTAAATGAAAAAATATCAGATAGCTCAATCTTTAGTCAAGTAGTATTTCAATCACCGATTCTTAGACATCCATTATGATTAAACATCACATATCATAAGCCTTTTTAACAATCACTAGGACTGTAGATAATATTCAATCATGTCATAGGAAATAAATCATCAAAAATTATAAAGAAAGAGAAAACCAACTATATAAGCTCAACAAGCCACCATACAAAAATTATATTTTGTAGAAAATAAAATAAACTATATGTTGACATAGCACATATATAAACTATATATTTTGAATTTTGTCCTTGCTCGTGCAGGAGCACAACATAGCATACTGCATTGAGACGCTAACTAGAGAGTTGCACTAAGAACCACTACATCCAGCCCGTGAGTGGAGAGTTGCGATACTTCACTAGACGAGTGTTGTAAGGCCATTGAGCCGAGGAGGAAGAATAGGAACCATTTGGTAGGAGGAAAGCCAAAGCGAGAGGTGAGGGCACTCAGAAAGGGAAAATCAACCAAGGGACAATGACTGTAAGTGATTTTTCCCCCACATTTAGAAATCTTGTTGCAAGTCTAGTGATTTAGACTCTGTTTGTTCCCATCGAGGTGTTGCATGCTATATTTTGGTCAATTCGAGCCAATGTCCCATTGACAAACCCAAGTACTACCTAGTACTGGTGTCTGGTTAGTTTGAACAACCAAGCTTTGAGATGTTCAATAAGTTGGGTGGCCATTTTTGGCCTGTGAACTATAGTTTTTGTATATGTCTTAGCATATTTTTTCTACTATAAGATTGAAAGGAATTTGTGTCACATAACAGCACACAAAGTTCACTAGGGTTCAAATTTCTAAACTTCGATGAAATAAATTTACATATTGAGGTCCACAAATGATCAAAGGGACTGAAAACAATACGAGGTCCGTGAGTGCAATGAAAAATTCCTAGTGCTTGTCCATAAGAGAATGTATAGAAGTACATGATGTAGATTTAGAGGAAGGAAACAAACTCACACAATCTCATTTGACAAGTCCCAAACAATCTTGAACTTTCCTTCTTTTGACACACTTATTCAACTATATTTCCCTTCACAAAACTCAACACAAACACTCAACTTTTTCTTTAGAGTTACAAACCATTACCAAACCTTCAAACACCTTAGTCAACTTCATCTTGATCAAAACAAACAATTACCCAGTCTGCCCTTTCATTTTATCATTAACTCTCTTTATGACTGTCCTAAACTTCACAATTTCAACTCAACATAAAGTAATCTGACACAAAACAGTATTTAGGCTAATATAGACAAAAAAATTTCCATTCCATTTCAATTCAAACAAATGTAAACCATCTCCCATCCTTTATTCTTGACAATTTAACAAAATCATATACTGTACTTTCATTTTAGTCTCCAAAATAGGGCTATTATTAGATAGATTAGTCAAAGCAATGGAATTTTTAACTTCATTCTTACACCAAACCTTATATCAAATGAGATAAAATTATACCTTGGTAATCTCTTAACCATAACAACCAAGAATGCACACTTAATCATCAAAAGCCCTTAAAGTTCTTACTATCACTAGTTCCTTCATACCCTGTTTGCAACACTTGTAGGTCTGCCAACCTATTTGTCAGAGCTTCATTCACAATCTAAGCAATATTACACAAGTATATCCACACTTTTCAATGCCCTCCTTGCAGATCTAAAACATATTCAAAATGAGTATCAAAACTTTTACAACACAAGCTTCAAATATTGTTGTCTCAGACATATTTAGGCCTAATTAGGCTTGATTTGCATAAGGGTTTGTTGCTTTACTAACTCCTGACCAAAGTAAACTTGTCTAGTGCTTGGGACATGTTTAGTTTGATTGGTATATTCCATTCAAAGCATCAAAGTCTGTTTACAAAGTATTTTCACAAAACCCTAAGGGCTTAACCTTCATAATTACTCTGTTCACAGACTATACACATAGTTTTTCAGTCAAGAAACTTCATTCCCTCACATCTTATCTTTATGATTTTTCCCTAAATCCACTGAAACATGAAAGAAAATTCATAGTAGGATAATCTCACAAGAAACTAGAAGATTCCACCAATTAATAAAGGAGAAACATAATTATTTCTGTCTCTGCTTACCCTAACTAAGGGTTTTAGCAGTCTGAAGTAAATCCACAATAACTCACACAAATCTTAACTAAAATGCATGAAATTTGATGTAACAGGAAGGTGATTGAGATTATTACCATATCCAACCATTCTACCATGCCTTCAAGGCCGTACAATTCCATACAATTCCTGGAAATGCAATATTTCTGAAGAAAAATGATTAAAAATAAGATATTTTCCTTGAACTTATTCTTTATTCAACCACCCTCAAAGTTCTAAAAGATACAAGAGCATTTTTAAATGCAAAAAAATTGAATTTTAGCCTTCTAACTGCCTCTAACCGACCCTAATGACTCTTCATCTCTTAATATTTCCTTTTTGATTAAGTTGACAACTTTTTACATTGTTTTCATTTTTGCACTTTTGGACTTAATAAACACCAAATGACCTCAACATGACCTCAAATATATGAAACATGACTCTAATAACATTATTTACAAAGTAGGAACAATAACATTGAATCAAATTTCAAAACATTGCTTCATAGAGGCCTAATTATGCCAAGGTGCTCCTGCACCAATACGAGAGATGAAAAAAAGACAAGGAGCCATTAATTTTTTTT
Source organism: Sequoia sempervirens (assembly GCA_007258455.2). Classification (NCBI taxonomy): domain Eukaryota; kingdom Viridiplantae; phylum Streptophyta; class Pinopsida; order Cupressales; family Cupressaceae; genus Sequoia; species Sequoia sempervirens. The sequence goes on from VDFB02179234.1 coordinate 108,460,774, forward strand.
GAATATTTCACCGACTCAACCAAACCTCCAAAAGAACAGTACAAATTCCAGTACTAGGGAAATCCCAAAAGAGAACACTAATGAAGGTGGAATTTTTTTTTTTCAAGTTCTAGAAGAGTATAAATGGTTCGAAGATGCTGTGGGTGTCTGGAAAATGGTGAAGGAATGTTGGATAGGGAGGGACCCAATTAGCCTCTTTAACTAGATTCTTAAGAAAGAAATAAACTTTGATACATTTTGGGGTTCTTCTGAGTAAGGCCCATCTTTTATTATTTTATTTGGGGGACCCAAAAAACCATAGGGGTAGAAACCCGTGGAGCTTAATCATTAAAGGCAAGGGGTCTGCCCATTTAGAAATAGACTGAAAGGATGGTTACATGAGGGGATATTTCACATCAAAGGTGGTCCAAAAATTTTCATAGACTAACTAACCAGACACCAATACTACCTTAGAGGGACTATTGTCTTCGAGGAAGGTGGTCCAAAAAATTTCATAGACAGGTACAAAAAGTAATAGCAACCTTCCACCAACTAACCCAATCAACCTCCAAGAAACAAGACAATGACTCTAGATGTTCCCAAAACCCAAGGCTTCAAAACACAAGGTTGGTGACCTTAAAAACCATTCCCATGCTTACCAAGTGATCTTTGTTCATCAAAACCTTACAAGGTTTATTGATACATTCACAACTATTGTTACCTCCACATGCATTTGAATAGTAGTGACAACCTTGGTTTTTAATCCTCCAACCCCATACCTTGGGATCACATAACCATAAAAGAACTTCATCCAAAATCCTTATGAGTGCAGGTACCCCCAAATAGGTATTTGTTAGATCTATCTTCCTCGAGCGAGGGAAATTCAGAAAGAGAAGAGGAAAGCGAGACATGTAGTAGGTCTAAAAGAGGGAGATTAACTAGAGGTCAGAAGATTAGAAGAAAATTCTGTAAACACATGGAATTTTTTCTTGCTGAAGGGGGGTCATGTTCTTATGATGATGAGAGCATAGGTGACATCGAGGTGCCCTTGAGGTACAAACATTTATGGAAACAATGGCTACCCAAGGAACTTCCTCCAATAAACACTGATTTTTGTGTCAATGAGAAGATATATCACATAGCACCATCTTCATTACATGGTTTGGGCCTATTTTACATGGATGGCATAAAGGTCTATTATGAAAAAGTTATTGAATTGATGGAGTATGTTGGACCCTGTTATAGTTACAAAGATTGGATGCAACTGGTTCAATTTACATGAAGTATGCGTAGGTATGCATTGTCAGCGAATTATATACAACTAAAAGACAAGGATACAAATAAAGGAGTGGCTATGTACATTGATGGAAGGCCAAAAGCATCAGGGAATATTGTAGGGTTTATAAACAATACATGACCTAGGTCAACAAATAAGCAACCCAATTGCATATTCGAGGCAGGCAAGGGAAACCGTGTATTCATATGTGCGATAAGATCAATAACTATAGGGCAAGAGTTGCTAATCAATTACAATTTGAATCACATAGATACAAACATAGTTACTATGGGGGTGGTACTTACTATATACCATTTTACCCAACCTCCAATTAATGACTCCAATATACCATTTTATTATTATGTTTTTTTCATAATTCTATTGGTTTCATTTCGGTAATGGTTTTTTATATTTAATTTTTGTCATAGTGGGACATTGATCGTAGGGGGATGGCTTCGGCCCAGAGCATAGATTGCGATGCATCTTCAGGTGCTTCTACCTGATAGGTTTACCTCATTGTAATTGTACAAATTAGACATGAGAAAAATGTTTTATTATTATCTTTTTTTCATAAGTTTATTGGGTTAATTTCGATAATGTTTTTAATATTCTTGTCATAGTCGGATGATCGGGGAAAGGAACCAGCAGTAGAGGAGAGCATCCATAGGGAGGTGCAGTCACTATTATGCAATGATGGCATCACATATTCCACAAACCCTCTGGATATGATAAGGAATACCCAAAAAAAATGCAATGAAGAAATCCTTCAGTTGTTATTCATAGTGCCTCAAATAGATGAGATAAGAGAAAGGGTTAAACTTGAGAGGAAACTTCCAAGTAAGCTGTCATGAGATCTTTAATTATAACATAAGTTCATTCATGGTTTTATATTTTGTACTCTTTTATGTCATGAACTAAAATATGTGTTGTTTTTACAGGATTTTTTGCGTCCTCATGATGTTGTTGGCCATGATCAGGGTACTGCAGGTGCTGCCCGGGGAGTAGGGGTTGGTACAAGTGTTGATCCTAATCTTCCTACATACATCACATCATCCAATCCCATCATCAATGCTATATTGTCAACTAAAATGTTTGCAACATAGCATATTTGAACAGTGCACCTTTGGCAGCCAGTTGTCTAACATGATCAGGACATGTACATGGGGATCACAGAGGCCACTGTATTTTCTAAATTTCTGGATCTTCCGTATTACTAATGAGAACATTGCTAGTCACATTTGTGGTATTGATTTCATATCCATAAAGATAGAAGGTGGTATGTGTAGGATCATGATGGGCCCAAAAAGGGCAATATGAATGGACCTTTTTTACCCAAAATTGATGTAACAAAAAGGGTTTTTAAAGGAGATTCTCAGTTTGCACCAATATAAATTATTCTTTACTTTGAATTTAATAAATAATTGTTATTTATTTTCTTTAATTACTGACTAAAGTCCTGATTGATAGGCTGATTGAAAAACATCTATAGCTTTCAAATGGTATCACATTCTATGCGCTTTGCATACTATAGGATTTTAAAAAGAAAAAATTAATTTCATGAAGTTTTGACCAAGTTAAGGTGGTCAGACATACGAGTTTTTATATTTTTCAAAAGTTGTAATAAAAAATTCATAATTAATTATTTACTTGGAAAAAATTACAAAAAATATGTATCACATCAAGACATGAGTCCTTTACTATATCTAAAATCTTATAAAAAAATATTATCATTTTATTGTGGTTAGGTGGTCGAGATGAACTCTACTGTTTTTCCTTGAAATTTAAGTACTCTGCATTGAAATTTCAAATTTTCAGCAAATAGATTTTGTTTTTTTTAAACAAGCCTAGTAGTTTAGAAACTACATTCAATTTGCTACAGATTCTATTCTTACATATTTTTGAAATAATATAGATAACTTATTTAAATTTTTACGTCAAGTTCCTAACTTTAATTTTTCTGAATTTTTTGCCACTTAAGGGCTTGTTTTTTCCATGATGATCCTGCACATACCTAGGTCCTGATGCTTAAAATGTTTTAATTATTATTATATATTATCCAATTGAAATTTACTTATTGATCACTCTTTTAGACTAATGATCCCATGATCATTTTGCAGGAAATGATGTTTTTTATAAACATCTAAATGATATTACATTGGAGGTTCGGGCCCACCATACGTACATGGTGGAATGCCCAAAAATCAAGATTTAAAAGATGAGATCATTAACTGTTAGTTGGGTTGTTCGGTAATAACACATTCAACCGAACCAGGTCCTTAAGAAAGATGGTACCTATCTAAAGTATGTGAGGGACCAATATAAGTCACATTTAGAGAAGAACAAAAAGTAGAGCATCCCCCCATGATTCCAGAGAGGGAGTGGGAGGACTTGGTGTTAGATGGAAAGGAGAAGGAAAAAGGAAAGACACCACCAGGCCAAGGAAGGTATGTGATACTATCAACAATATAATTATATACTGATTACTCTTTCTTTTTACATAATCTAACATATTTCAAACTTTTCATAGGCTGCCTGACACATTGAAGGCAACAAAGGCAAGACTAGAAAAACACGGGCAACACAAACTTGGCTCTGGTGGTTATATGAAATTAGCTGCATAAATTGTAAGTATCAATAAATGAAATATTGCATCCAAATAATAAATTACAAACAATTTTTTTTTTACACTACCGTATTTAGCTCCATTTTATGACAAACGTTTGTTGAAATTTCGACAAACTATTGCCAGAATACCAACGAACCACTGCAATAATTTTCGTTGCTTTACCAACAAACCTTGAAACGTCAAAAACACAATGTGACTTCGTCGGTAGTCACCACGGTAAAGGTGATCGGGTGATCGTTGAACTTTTGATGAACCATGTGTCTGTCTAATGACAAACATTAGCTAGAAAACAAGTGGGGAAAATCAGCAAAATGTCGGAACACCACCAGAACATCGTCAAAATAGCGGCGAAGGGGGCATATCATAACGTCGAATTTTTTTCAGAGCTATAGCAATTTCGTCAATCATTTTGGAAGTTTTTTCGGACGTGTTTGTCAAAATTTTGACAAAATTGTGCAATTTTTTTTTTAAAAAGTATTCCATTTGCAAACATGCTAGTCTAGAAAAATGTAATTGTCTGGTGTAAAGCCAAATTCAAAAACCTTTTCCAACATCCACCCTGCCTGTGCCAAAAGGGGAGATTTGTAATAGGGTATGTACATCCATCAAAACATAAAGGATAGAGGATTTTCATCAGTTGTAGTTGCAACTACCCTGTTAGAAATGTATGCAAAATGTTGAAGCATAGACAAGGCACGTGAATTGTTTGACAGAATTCCTCAAAGAAATGTCATCTCATGGACTGCAATGATTGCAGGATATGCATAAAATAGATTTTTTTAAAAGGCTTTAGAAATTTTAAAGCAAATGTAATTGGCTGGTGTAAATCCAAATTCGACAACCTTTGTGAGCATCCTCCCTTCCTGTGCCAAAAGGGGAGCTTTGGAACAAGGTATGGAAATCCATCATAACATAATGGAAGGGGGAGTTTTGTCAAATATTATAGTTGGAAATGCTCTAGTAGACATGTATTCAAAATGTGGAAGTATAGATAAGGCACGTGAACTATTTGATGGAATGGCTCAACGAGATGTCATCTCTTGGAATGCAATGATTGTAGGATATGCTAATGATGTTTCAATAACTTTGGGTGTTTATCTTCTCCCCATCAATTTGTATGCAATTGACATGTGGTTACTTTTGTTATCTCTTATGTGCATAAACAACTATTTTGCATGTGTGTACTTCAAAAGAAAATAACGATAAAATTACCAAGTTTCAAAGTTACTACACAAGGGTTGCAAATGATAATAATAATGGTGGTTTTATTTGAGAAGGCATTAGGGAAGAAATTTACTCTAAAATTTGTTGATAAACCTAAAGATTTTGAAACTCTGTATGCATTTATAGAGAAGGTTGAGAAGGAATTGAAGTGGGAAAGCATTACATGGAAGATCTATTTATTAGTGGCCATTGGAATGCTGACTTCCCTAATATATGATCTCAAGAATCAATTATAAATGAATAAAATATTGAAAAGCTATATATTCTCTTTTTTGTAAGAGGATGGAATTTTGGGATAGAAATTTTTTGGGTTCTTTCACATTGTACAACAACAAAAGAGTGAGTTTTCTCTCTTCATCATATAACAAAAGATATACTAGGAAAAATACATAATTGATGTTGTGATCTAGCTAAAGATGTTCGGATGAGATATAAAGCTTCCTAATGGTTATAATTCAGGTGTTAATGCAAAGTAACATGGCATTCAGACAAAGGAGAAAACAAGGTTTGTTGACCAAATCACTGCAACCAAATATTTGCAACTAAAAAAAAATGGAGGATGACAAAAATTGGAGTTGATTACTTCTATCCCAAAATTAATTTCTATGAAGCATATAAAGTAGATTACAAAAAATGCATAAAATACAAAAAGAGTGTGTATTAAGCACTTGAGTTACCCCCTTGCTGCATATCCTATTATGAATTCCCTAAAGTACTTGGATCTTATACAATTTTATGTGCATCTTCAGTTATTATAAGTCACAAACAAATTCTTTATTAACTAATTAGACAAATTTTCTACCTTTGTTTGTACTTTAGAAATGATAAGTTTTTCAAAAAAATAAATGATCTACATACCTGTAATCTCACAATGCTACTTATTTGTTCACGGTCCAAAGATTGGAAGACAATATACTCATCAATACGATTTATGAACTCAAGTCAGAAGGTGGCCTGTGCTGCTTCAATATAAAATAAGAATGCAAGAGCTTGATTACCCTTGTTGAACCACTTAACTTTAGCACTTTCATCTATACGTTTTTTTTCTACCCCCATTGTAACTCTATATAACCTCTTGTTCTTTAGTATTAGTTGAACCTTAGTTTTCCATTGATGGAAGTTAAATGGAATTAGAAGAGGAACTAGAACATTTGAATCCATGCTTGTTGATTGTTGCAACAAATTTAGAAGTGCAAAAAAGAAAAGATAGGAGGAAGAAGTACACACAACACAAGGCTATCCAAAAGATAGTCAACTGTCTTGTTGTAGCCAACCAATTAGGCCTCTTGGAGTAGCAGTTTTTTGGTCCATTGCTCTTTTTCTATTCACTATCATGAAGGAAGGTTTTGAGGCCTTGTAGGGGCATATAATACCTGTCTAAGTTCAGTGGTTTGGGCTTGGTACATGCTTGTATGTGGATTTTATTTTGACTGTCCTACCAGGTAGGGCTACAAGGGTTAAAAGGTTAAAGAGGCCTAAAGGTTAGAGTGATGAGAAAATGGAGTTTCCTAAGTGAAAATTAGGGTGTTAAGTTTTGGTTTGGTCCTATTTGACACGATCTAAGTGGTTACAAACCCTCTTGGTTGTGAGAGTACAAGAACCCTAGGTGAGTTGGGTATTTTCCTTGAAGGAATAGTGGATTGGAAAGGTCCACTTAAAGAGTATTTGAGAGAGCTATGCTAAGTTGGTGGTTTGATCATCTAGTTGATCATCTAAAGAAGCTTCCCCTGCTCACTCTCAATCACTTATTCCTACATAGTTCACCGTCCTTGGTTTGTCAATCACTTAATGTATTCTTTCCATGTCACAAAACAAGAATCTTCTATCATGAACAAGGTTGTAGTATGAAGGCCTGTAGCATACTCTGGGATCTACTCATTTCCTATCAAATTTCCCCATAATAACCCTTATTATTTTTGTGATGGACATAATCTAATGCATTATTCTTCAATTGTGACAAAACCTTTATGGAGTTACCCTCTCAAATGACACATGAATGCATAAATTTGAGAGGAAGACAATAAGTTGAATGAATGTAAGTATAGAAATTTTTGCATACCTACAGATGGTACAAAATTTCATGGTTAAGTGGAAGCCTCCCATTAACAACAAGATCCAAATATCCGTGTATCTATCTCAATCGAGCCTCTAAACCCTTTAGAGCTATCAATTTTTCCACTAACCTGTTATGCACAAAAAGTCAAATTTTAGAGTTATTTCACCACTAAAAACAAAAGAAATAGAGCTTTGAAACCAAATCCACACACAACACAATGTGGTATTCATATAGAGCCATACAAACAAACTAAACTCAGAACATTGGAATGGAAACAACTTGGAATTATGATGTAGAGCATAGATTCAGTTTACTCAACTGGAGGTACATTTCACAATAATGGGTTCTTCATGTAAAACATTTGTACAAGGTTCAAATAGTAAAGATATTGATGAAAGATAGAGGAATTAAAAGGATACTTGGATGTAGTTGGATTGAGCTTCTCTTTGTTTCAAGAATAGTTTAATATTTTCTACTTAATAGGGACAACCACATGACGGTGGAAGCTCATTTGGCCCCTCCCCCCCCTCACATCACTCTCAATTCCCCATACCTAATCATATAACATTAATCATTCATTCATCCATTAATAACATATAACTTTCATTCATTAATATATAACATTCATTCATTAAGATATTTTCATTCATTCATTCATTAATTAATAACATATAACATTCATTCATTAACATATAACATTCATTCATTCAGTTTTTACATATTATCAAAAATATGGTTGTCATAATATGATTACAATCACTTTTTTTTTGTTTCTTTAATTTTGAAGCTAAAAAAATCTGAAGTGGAGTATCGTTTTCTAAATCATCTGCTCCCCCTTCAGTTGTACTGCCCTCTACTCATGATCTTAATGTACGCCTAGTCGTGTACTTATCACAACATGGAGGCTGCTTCAAGGGGGGTCTGCTGCAATAACAAAGAAATGTTAAATTGATATGTTTTGTTATTATTGTTACAATTATTATATTAATTAAAAGAACATTAGAGTGGCGCTCTTTACCTAATGGGGCCACATCATGTTCCTGATCTTATCGTATAGCCTCATGCTCAACATGCTGAACACCATCTAAATCCTGATTTGGAGTTGAAACATGAAAGGTTACATTAATGAATACACCAATTGCAATTAAATATGTTTAAAAGAACATTAGAGTGGTCCTCTTTAATTGATGGGGCCACATCATGTTCCTGATCATGCTCAACATGTTGATCACACTCTACATGCTCTAAAGTTGAAACACGAAAGGTTACATTAATTAATACACCAATTGCAATTAAAGATGTTTAATTGTATTAATCCATACTGCATTTTGTATAGCACATGAATACATCCAGTACTAGGATGCACATCATGACTTTCATCTGCAGGTTGTACTCCACCCTCACTAGGCTGCATTCCAATGCCAGGTGCAGTATTATCATTGTTTGTCTGTTTAAAACAAATAGGCACATGGGTATGTGCAGGATCATGATGGGACAAAAAGTGGCAATGAGGAAAAAATTACGTCTTTCATCGACCCAAAAATGCGAAAATGCCGGGTTGACTTTTTTGTGGCTTGGGTGTCAGCACACACCTCCAAAGCAATTAACAAACCTAGATTTCCATATCGGATATCTGATTTGAAAAAAGTATATATAAACAAATTTCGGGCTGTCAAAATCATTTCACAGCCACAAACAACCCGCGAGTGCACAGTGAGGAGGTTCTTTGCATAATGGATATCTAATTTTTCCAATATTTGATTTGAAAAGGTTATATTTTAGATTTTTCTTTGCTTTGATTGAATTTTGAATTAGATTTGTATAATTTTAATTAGTTTTTTATGGATTTTTTTTCAAAATAGGGTTTTTGATTGATTTTTTTATGAAAAAATTGAGTTTAGAATGGATTTTGATTAAAATGAATGTTTTTATGGATTTTGATTTAAAAATAGTGTTTTTTATGTATTTGTATTAAAAATTAGAGAATTTTATAGATTTTTGTTAAAAAGTAGGGTTTTTTTTGGATTTTTTAAAAATACTAGGGTATTTTAATAATATTTTCATTTATATTGTCTAATTTTAATTAGATTAATTAGTTTTTAACTTTAATTAGGCATTATGGCTACTAAGAATGAGAATGCACAAATTCCACCAGTTGAGAATGAAAATCCACTAGCTGAGAATCAAAATGTAGAAATACCAAACACTCCACCACCTCCGCAACCATCAATTGAAGACTTAATTGGTGAAAAATTGGAGCAATTGAGGGGAATTTGTGATGTTTATAAGAAAATCCCTCGATTCTACCATATGTCAACCACATTGACATAAATAATTGCAAATGTAGAAACCCTCTCCACCCAACATAATGCCTTTCATTCATGGCGAGAAACCATGAGGGAATACTATGCATGTGGATTGTCTTATGATGATGTGAAAAATCTCCAAATAAAAAAATCCCAAATAGCCTCTTTATTTATTAGCCCCCGCACTGGTTTTCCAGTTAATGTTAACAAACCAAAACTTTCTATAAAACGGTGCATGCAAAGGGGCATAGTAGATAACTTTTGGGATCGTTGGTGTATGGTTTTTGATAAACCACCCAACAATAATCTTGATGTACCTTTTTACTTTATTAAAAAATTATACACTAATTTTTTGTTAGGGCATCATGTCAATTACTTTGACATTAAACCCTTCTAGGGCGTTGGTGGAGGTATGCCCCAGGATAGGCCAGGGGCAGTTAGAGTAGTCAGGTGCCCACATGTTCCCCTTCCTCCCCTTCCTCCGCCACCTCCAGTACAACATCTAGATATTATAGAGGATGCACCCACACATACTATCCAAGTCATTCACTCTTTGAGTGGTCTTTTGGTTTCCCATGCTTCTTCAGTAACTTAGCCACATTCTGGTGATGTTGGCGATGGATCCAGTGCTGCTGCATCATCCTCCTCAGGCCCACATATTTGCAATACATACCACTAGATATGCTTGGGTCCTATTGTACAACCCACTGAGCATCCATTAGACACTTCTGATTATGACATACAGGATGTGGAGATTATAGGAGATCACACGTAGGGGAGTGGTGCACACCCTACAGAGTCCTCTCCTGCTAGAGAGGTGGAAATTGGAAAAGTTACACATGTAACATTTAAGGTGTAAATTCATAACTTGCATTTTTTTTTAAATGAATATTAATAAGAGATAATATCAAGTACTAATATTTATTTACATGGTTTATTTAACAGTTAATGTCTGAGGAGGAGCTCACACGGGTGACTGATAGCACCCTTAGGGCCATTTCATTTGGCCTCGACATGCACACAATATGTATTTTCGCACTCACTCATTTACATTTTTTTACTGTATACTTGCTTGTCATTTGAATTGTCATTAATGAAATTATATATTAACTTATATGTTTATCTTATTCTCTGCTTGTAGGAAACACATAGTGCGAGTGAGGAGAGACAATCTCTAGAGTATGGAGGCACAATATTAGATAAGGGAAAGGTAATTGAACTCAAATTTGATTGAATTAAGATTTATAAGATCTTTTATTGATTATGCATACATCGACATAGATTGGTAGTTTCATATGTACTTGTCATTTTTATGTACAGGTAGTTGTGAGCTATACATCATTGTTGACAAGTGTCACAACACCTGAAGGAGTAGGTATTCAAACACAGGAGGAGGGTCGAAACACCTAAATGAGATAAAGAAAAGATCAGCAAAGAGGTATGTGTTTATTTTATTTTGTGCTTGGTAAATATGTTCCCATTACTGACAATTTGTATGCTACATGCCATATATATTGATGTTACAAAAGTTGGTTTGGTTGGTTCTTTGAGAGGGGCATATTCTGGGCACCTGACCCTCTGAAGGACATATATTTTAGGTAATCAAGATTTCAATTTTAGAGTTCAATTATAATTCAATGTATATTGATTTTTATGTTAATTATTCAATTTTAAATTATATAGTATAACTACTCTCAATTGTGGTTTGACTTTTTCTTGTGCAGCTACCTTTAGAGCCAACAAGTGCTTCAAAGAGGCTCCATTTTGATGATCCACCAGTAGTTTAGGATGAGATAGACATTTTGGCATGTAAATTTTGAATAGATACCGAAATGGCATATGCCACATATTGTAAAACTTTGTTTGAGTTGGCGTTGATGCCATTTTTGTATATGGACATACACTTGATTATTGGATAATTTGATATATAGAAGTTGACAATCAAAATTTAATTTCCTCCTCATGTGCATGATTAAACTCTTTGAAAATTTAATCAAGTGAGCAATGGTTAAATATCAATGTACAATAGCATAAAAAGAATGGTTATATTATGTAGTTTATATTCATATTGTTGATTACATTTCATTGCACATCTTTCAAACTCAAAACATTACTTCACATTGCATAAGTAACAACTAGATGCTGATAGATGAAAACATTTCAATTACAATATAGTTTTTACAAAGTCAACCTAAGCAGTTATGCAATTACTTCACATTACATAACTAATAACTAGGAGCAGCTATCAATTGCATTAGCTTGTCATGGAATTCTATGAGACCACATTTGTTTGAGGAAACTTGGCACAAAACTCACAAAAATGAAAATAAAGCACTAAAACAAACTTTAAAGGGGTCTTAGGCCTATTGCCCCCTCATTCCACATGCTATGTAGCCATTTACTTGAGGTGTAGGGGCCAAACAATGGAGAAAACATGTAAAAATAATATATATATGCAGCCTAGAAGCATGAATTAGGATTAGAATATCACATAACATCCTATAAAAAAACCACCATAAACTTGAATTTTATTTAAAACATGCAGGATAAATATTCATCGTTGAAACTTGAATTGTGGTAGCTTGATATACAGAGTCTATTGATGCTAGGGTTCAATTTGTATGATATTGAAAAAAGAAGCCAACTGAGTAGAGTTATCAACATTCTTCAGAAATCATAAGAATTTTTTTAGTACACTAGCCATTTTGATGTCTTCTTGCAGTCTCAAATGTTATTTTGTATCATTGTTACATTGGTCTTGAGTGGTAGCCTTTATATAGGTCCACACAATACAAAATATGGTTTACCCAAGGTAACAAAGGCATAGGAAGATTTTTCGAAAAGAACCAAAAGGGTGATTGCATGTTTGAAGTGTATAAACACATACCTTTTTGGAATATCAAGGATACTTTTTGAATCTTCCATGCATTGCTAATCTAAAAGAAAAGGTCTTTTTCCTAATTTGTATGCAACCATGCCTTTAACATTGTCAAAAAGAGAAAAACTTCAAGATAATGATGCAAAGGCATGGCCAAGCAGTTCTAACTCTCCCACATGAGAGAAGAGAGATGTTGAGAGTAAGCATCAAGTCAGTGAGAACCGGCGTAATGTGTTTTAGTTTGTAGTACCTCTATTTCTACTGCATGTGTGATAAATTCTCTAGTTCAATGATGTCAACAATTTTTGAAAAAAAAAGAAAGTTGTGTCACCATTCACTTTCTCAATCCAACAAGCAAAAATGAAAGCTCACCCTCTTGGAATGAAAATTCTTGTTTACAAAAAAATGAATAAGAATGAGGTAGTTAAGGTGTTTGAAGTTATTTAGAGGTCACTTTTAGGGTGCAAGGCTTAAAACTTCATTTTAAAAGCACTCAAACAAACTTTAAAGGGGTCTCTGTGCCCCGCTGGCCCCTCATTCCAATAATAACGCCATGTTCTTACTTACTCTGTCGTAGGGCTCTAACAATGGAGAGAAAAAATGTAAAATAATATATATATATATATATATATATATATAGTGAGAAAGATATATATATATATATATATATATATATATATATATATATATATATATATATATATATATATATATATATATATATATATATATATATATATGCAGCCTAGAAGCATGAATTAGGATTAGAATATCACATAACATCATATAAACAAAAAAACCACCATAAACTTGAATGTCATTTAAAACATGCATGATAAATATTCATCGTTGAAACTTGAATTGGCTTGATATACAGAGTCTATTGATGCCAGGGTTCAATTTGTATGATATTGAAAAAAGAAGACAACTGAGTAGAGTTATCAACATTCTTCAAAATTCATAAGAATTTTTTTAGTACACTAGCCATTTTGATGTCTTCTTGCAGTCTCAAACATTATTTTATATCATTGTTACATTGGTCTTGAGAGTGGTAGCTTTATATAGGTCCACAATAAAAAATCTGGTTTACCTGTGCAGTGTAACAGTGGCATAGGAAGATTTTTCTTTGAAAGAAAAAATGAAAGCTCAGCCTCTTGGAATGAAAATGCTTGTTTGCAAAACAAATGAATAAGAATGAGGTAGTTAAGGTGTTTGAAGTGATTTAGAGGTCGCTTTTAGGGTCTTCTTGTTCACGCAAAGTGTATCAACACATACCTTTTTGTAATATCAAGGATACTTTTTGAATCTTCCATGCATTGCTAATCTAAAAGGAAGGGTCTTTTGCCTAATTTGTATGCAACCATGCTTTTGACATTGTCAAAAAGAGAAAAAACTTCCCTAATGATGCAAAGGCATGGCCAAGCAGTTCTAACTCTCCACATGAGAGAAGAGAGATGTTGGAGAGTACATCAAGTCAGTGAGAACCGAAGTGTAATGTGTTTTAGTTTGTAGTACTCCTTTGTTTCTCTACAGATGTGTGATAAATTCTTAGTTCAATGATGTTGAACAATTTTTGAAAAAAGAAAGTTGTGTCACGGTTCGCTTTCAATCCAACAAGCAAAAATGAAAGCCCAGCTTCTTGGAATGAAAATGCTTGTTTGCAAAAGAAATGAATAAGAATGAGGTAGTTAAGGTGTTTGAAGTTATTTAGAGGTCACTTTTAGGGTGGAAGGCTTAAAACTCCATTTTAAATGCACTCAAACCCTTGGAACAGGGCTCATAGACTGACCTCTAGTCAAAATGTCTCTTAAATGCACAAAAAAGAATGAAATTACTTCAAACCAAGTTTGTGAAGAAGTTAACTCTGTTGCCCACTAGTTTCCCTTAAGAGTCCAAAGTGCTAAAAGGAAGCAATATTTCAAGGGCTATTTCTCAGAGCTCGTGATGCTTACAAACTCTCCATTCAAAGCTATAGGATCGTGTTGAGACCATTTACAAAAACCTCTCTTAGTTTTTACTATCTCGGAGGCATTTTCCTGTGGTGATGACTTTTCAGTGGAGGGAAAAGTTGCCAGATGCAAGCAGTGTAAAGTTGCGAAGTGGTGCAACTTTCATTCCATAACTCATACAACCAAACAAAATATTCCAACACGTCCGGATGGGTACGTTTACGCTAGGGATGGTCCTCTTTTGCACCCAAATACACCGAATCACTCCGAGCTACATTGGACTGACGATTTCCCTTAAGAGTCCAAAGTGCTAAAAGGAAACAATATTTGAAGGGCTATTTCTCGGAGACTGCGAGGCTTAAAGAATATTTGTTCAAGGATATGGGATTGTGTTGGGACCATCTACAATAACCTCTCTCGGTTTTTTCTATCTCGGAGGCGTTTTCCTGTGGTGATGACTTTTCAGTGGAGGGAAAAGTTGCTAGATGCAAGCAGTGTAAAGTTGCAAAGTGGTGCAACTTTCATTCCGCAACTCGTACGACCAAACAAATTATTCCAACACGTCTAGATGGGTACGTTTATGCTAGGGATGTTCCTATTTTGCACCCAAATATGCCAAATCACTCTGAGCTACATTGGACCGACGATTTCCCTTAAGAGTCCAAAGTGCTAAAAAGCGGCTATCTTTGAAGGGCTATTTCTCGGAGACCGTGAGGCTTACAAAATCTTCGTTCAAGGCTATGGGATCGTGTTGGGACCATCTACAAAAAATCTCTCAATTTTTTCTATCTCGGAGGCGTTTTCCTATGGTGATGACTTTTCAGTGGAGGGAAAAGTTGCTAGATGCAAGTAGTGTAAAGTTGCAAAGTGGTACAACTTTCATTCCATAACTCGTACAACCAAATAGACTGTTCCAACACATTCAGATGGGTACGTTTATGCTAGGGATGGTCCTCTTTTGCACCCAAATATGCTGAATCACTCTAAGGTACATTGAACCGATAATTTCCCTCAAGAGTCCAAAGTGCTAAAAGGAAACAATGTTTGAAGGGCTATTTCTTAGAGATCGTGAGTCTTACAGACTCTCTGTCTGAGGCTATGGGATTGTGTTGGGACCATCTACAAAAATCTATCTCGGTTTTTGCTATCTCGGAGGCGTTTTCCTGTGGTGATGACTTTTCAGTGGAGGGAAAAGTTGCCAGATGCAAGTAGTGTAAAGTTGCAAAGTGGTGCAACTTTAATTCCACAACTCGTACGACCAAACGGACTGTTCCAACACGTCTGGATGGGTGTGTTTATGCTAGGGATGGTCCTCTTTTTCACCCAAATACACCGAATCACTCCAAGCTACATTGTACCAACGATTTCCCTTAAGAGTCCAAAGTGTTAAAAGACAACAATCTTTGAAGGGCTATTTCTCAAAGACCGTGAGGCTTACAAAATCTCTGTCTAAGGTTATGGGATTGTGTTGGGACCATCTACAAAAAACTCTCTTGGTTTTTGCTATCTCAGAGGCGTTTTCCTATGGTGATGACTTTTTAGTGGAGGGAACAGTTGCCAGATGCAAGCAATGTAAAGTTGCAAAGTGGTGCAACTTTCATTCCACAACTTGTACTACCAATTAGACTATTCCAACATGTCCAGATGGGTACATTTACACTAGGGATGGTCCTCTTTTTCACCCAAATACGCCGAATCACTTCAAGCTACATTGGACCAACGATTTCCCTTAAGAGTCCAAAGTGCTAAAAGGTAGCAATCTTTGAAGGGTTATTTATCAAAGACCGTGAGGATTACAAACTCTCCATCTGAGGCTATGGGATTGTGTTGGGACCATCTATAAAAACCTCTCTCGGTTTTTGCTATCTCGGAGGCCTTTTCTTGTGGTGATGACTTTTCAGTGGAGGGAAAAGTTGCCAGATGCAAGTAGTGTAAAGTTGTAAAGTGGTGCAACTTTCATTCCGCAACTCATATGACCAAACGAACTATTCCAACATGTCCGGATGGGTATGTTTACGCTAGGGATGGTCCTCTTTTGCACCCAAATACGTCTGTAGTTGAGTTGGTGAGTTACAACATGGTAACGTCAATGAAATGTGGGGGCAACAAGATTTAAGGTTGGATCAAGCTTGTGTAGGTTCTAGCAATGTCAAATTTAATTGTAATTTTGTTGTTTAAAGCCACCTAGCCCTTGCATTAGAAAACTCTTACTTAATCAACTTGAACATTATGCACACCCAAATACCTTGTTTCCACTTTGTTAGATCAAAGACTCAATTACATTGGAAATGACCTTCACATGACCTTTTTACATTTTTTTTGGCAAAAGTGGCAAGCCACTATAATTTATTATATATAAATAAGAGATATTACAAAATCTGGTTCAAACGAGCATATCAGTAGGAAAGAACCAGGAAGAAAACCTCCGGTTGTAGCTTGATTAATTACAATAAGTTATTATAGAATTGTCCCAATAACAGTAACAAAGCATACACCTAGATATAAATGATTCCCATACACAGTTATGACCTTTTTACATTTTTTCACATTTCAAAATTCAAATTTTACAAAATTTTCCTATTGGAGGCATTCAGGGCACAATCTTCCACAAGAGTAGTATGTTCACATTCTAGACTGACAAGCACCTGTACAAACCATCAAGGTAGTAGTTAAACTACATACAATAGAAAATATGCTTAGAATAAAAGTTAAAATAACAAATCTATATTATTGTAATGTTGCATACCTCTTGATTGGATCAGAGCTGACATTGTTGTAGCAGGTCCATGATCAATCATGCCAAAAATATCACAAAAGTTGTCAAATGAGAAATCTATATTGTCACAATAGAAAAGATGCTTAGACTAACAAATCTATATTAATAAAAAACCTGAATGATGATGAATTGGTGATGCAAACTATAAAAAATGCTTAGAATAACCAATCTATATTATTCTAAATGACCTAATTGATGATGAGATGGTAATGCAAACTATAAAAGATGCTTAGAATAACCAATCTATATTATTGTAATTTGTGCATACCTCTCCGAAAGGATCAAAGGGCTATTGTTGCAGTAGGTCCATGATTAATCGTGCCAAAAATATCGCAAAATTTTTCAAATGAGAAATCTATATTGTCACAATATAAAAGATGCTTAGAATAACCAATCTATATTAAATTATAAATGACCTAATTGATGATGCATACTGAACTTAATGAACTTAAGGATAATGAACCTAAGCATTGTACCTACCATTCTTGAAAATGTTATTCAAGTGTGCCTAAAGGGTCATCTCTTTGCTTAAGAGTATCCAATATTGCTTCATGATCAACATTACTAAGTGTCCATAGTTTTTTTGTCTTTGGTCTGGCATGATGCTTCAACAACTTAACATTTTTTGCTATAACAAGGTGTGAATGCATGAGAATAGTTGTGTTTCTCGTAGTCTTCAAATGAAGGTATGCCATTCTTTCTAACCATATATGTTCGCAACCAAGTTCCTGCAACCACAATTGAACCTGTAGGATACATGAACACATCATCATCTTCCATTGGTTGTGTTAGCTTATGATTTACCTACACACATCAAGCCAACCAATAGTCTGATCTCTCTTCATTCCCCTATGGTGCAACAACTGCAAAAACATGTCCTAGATGTAGTAGATTTGAAAGCCAATCGTAATCAAATGAACTTTCCATTGTGTCATTTGTCATGGATATTGTTTGAGATAATGGAGTTAGATACTGTGGAACCCATGTATCCACCCACTCACTTGACTTGCATTGATCCCACTCACACTGAATACAACTCTGACAAAAACAAGCCAACTCTTGTGTCCAAATGGTCCATGTGCTTGCATCTGAGCTTAAAAATGAATGCATCTTTGAAGAATCTTTGATTGTATGACAATCTAATCTGCCTCCCATTTTACCCTCCTCAACCAACCAAAAGAATCTTTGCACTGTTGAATCAAGTGTCCCTCCCTATGACAATGCTGAACTACACTAATCAATAATAGAACGTGCATCACTGAATTTTGCTCCTAAAATCTTCAATTTCTCCTTAACTAGAGCTCTCTTTACACATGCCCATGCTCCATCATGCTCCCCTTTCCCATGCCCAGCTTAAAAAAAACTCCAAATATGAGGTACACCCCTCTCTACATGCATTCTACTCAACCAATAAAACATACGAGCATTCTTGAATTGACCTGTGCAGTTATCTGACCAATTGAGATGTCAGCCCAGTGCTATATCATGCTCCTGCAAGAACTCAAAAAAATTCTTGAAACAATGTGGGACATACTTAGATGAGTGAGATCTATCATCACTCATAAAAAAATGATACTCTCTGATTATCTTTCAATCCTCCTCTGTACTATCAAGTGCATGTCTAAATGTTATGTGGACAAATATAGCAATCTGAATGGAATTGTAATACTAAGATTGTACCTTGTTTTGTGGTTGCAATGTGTAGTTTTTGGAAAAATCAACCATTGATATAATAGTGCCAATCGGAAAAGATTCCTTACACATTCTGAATTGTTGATCCAACCAGAGACCTATGACTATGCCTTGCATACTTGTAGAAAATATTGTCCTTAAAATCTAAAATAAAATCAGCAACATTGCATTCTTTTGTAACCAACTCACATCTAGAACCTTCACCTCCACTATGCAAAGTATATTTGACTATCTCATATCTCTTTTTCTCAACAAGATTCTTTCCAAATTCATGTTGAACCCTCATGAAAACATTGAACAAACTTTGACAAGCCACCACATTGTGAGCACTTTGCATTTAAACAATCATTTCTATAGAAAAAGCAACCATCATCTCTAGAACATAAAAATAGATCTAGCAAGTCCCTTGATGATTTCGGAAGATGCATTGCACCACACTCCTACAACATTTCATTAGTATGCAAAGTAGAATGGATATAGCATAATAGTTCATGGTACATTGAAAACTCCACATGGTATTTGCAACAACAAGTATTCTGAATTTTAAGAGGCACACAATAAAATAGCTTCAAACCTTCAAAAGTCCTTTGCGAGATTTCCATATTTGGATGTGTTTCAATAAATTTTTTGAACAACATTGTTTGGCTTGATTCCAAGAAATGTTTAGGATGTGGTGTATGGTCTTGATTGCCAATTCTTAACTTTAAAACATCCTTTGCATTGGGTGATACTCTAGAGTTATCATGCCAAAATTGCTGAATTACCTGCTTTACATTATCAGTTATCTTCTTATCAACACGTGGAAGCCTCCCGACAAAAGCCCATGTATCATTTTGAAGAGGATCATCTATTCTTTCTCTTCTTGCAAGTTCTCTATCCAAAGTTTTACAATTTATGTCAAAATCAATACAAGTTTGTATCATAAAGCGAGCCTTTTTCAATTGATGGCTTACTAGGGTGGTTGTAATGACTCTCCGAGCAACTCTCTTATCTTTTTCCTTGTTATTTTTTCCAATAGACTTGAGATCATTAAAAATATTTTTGACAATAATAATTTTTTTTTGGTCTTCTTATTCACACGAATCTTCAATTTGGCAAGCAAAGGTCTCATCTTATGCATCTTTAGCAATTGTACAAAAAGTTGGCATTGCTCTGTCAATGTCCTATCATTAAAATATTGTATGAAAAGTCTTCTATCCCACAACCGAACGGTTCGTGTTGACCTCTTGCCTTCAAAATTGTTTATAATGTTCTCATCAATTTCAAGTGACCATTTAGGGGTTCTTGAAGGTCTTGAGTTTGGAATATGTCTTTCTTCCACACAAGGTTCTTCATTTCTCATGTAATCTGGTGAAACATGATTTACACTTAGTTCAATATTATGTTCAACATCTTCAATTCCAACATTTTCACCTTGAATTTGAATAATTTCATTCCCAATTTTAGTATCATATTCAACATCTTCAAATCCAACATTTTCACCTTGAACATTTTCATTATCAATTTCAATATTTTCATTCAAAATTTGAATATCATGTTCAACATCTTCAATTCCAACATTTTTAGCTTGAACATTTTGAGTATAAATTTGAACAT
The DNA here is from genome assembly GCA_007258455.2 of Sequoia sempervirens. Classification (NCBI taxonomy): domain Eukaryota; kingdom Viridiplantae; phylum Streptophyta; class Pinopsida; order Cupressales; family Cupressaceae; genus Sequoia; species Sequoia sempervirens. The sequence continues at coordinate 108,481,132 of VDFB02179234.1, forward strand.
TTTCATTTCCAATTTCAATATCATGTTCAACATTTTCACCTTGTACATATTCAATTTCCTCTTCACTTGAAAGACCATAGGGCTCAGATTCACCAATATTTAACATACCTTGTCTTCTCTTCCTATGACCTTCTTTATCTTTTTGTCTATATGCTTCAATTTTTTCTTTTGTAATATTTCTCTTACGTTTATGCTTCCGATGACTGCTGCTCCCCATTATACCTCATAAAAGATGCTAAAAAATCATTGTTTATGACAAATTTGAGTACAAGATGCTCCAAAAAGTTGATCTTTGTCTCTTCCTATCTGAAACTGCATGTTTGTTGCCTGTAAAGCTTGCAAAAAGAATGTAGGGTCCATTGGAATGCAAAAAATGGGCCGTATGGGGTTTTGGTATGACCCACAAATTGGATATCCGACTAAATCCGATATCTGATATGAATTTTTTTAAAAATAAAACAATTTTATAATGCTCTCTAATGGTAGGATTTTAGTGCTATAAATTGGATATCCAATTTGTGCATACATAGACCTAACAGTAACTAGGAGGTGGAGGTTGGGAGAGAGAGAGAGAGAGAGAGAGAGAGAGAGAGTGGAGGGAGTGAGGGTAGAGGTTTTAAGGGTTTAAGGATTTAAGGGTTAAGGGTAGAGGGGCCAAGGTTAGGTGGAGAGACATAGGTGAGTGGAGGGAGAGGGTGAGGAGGAGGGCCGAGAGAGAGAGAGAGTGGGAAGGGAGGAAGAAGGAGAGAGAGAGGAGATTAGGAGGGAGAGGGAAGAATGGGAGGGAGAGAGAGAGAGAGACCTGAGAGAGAGTTCATTAGGGAGAGGGAGGGGAGGGAAGAGGGAAAGAGTGGAGAGAGAAAGAGAGAGAGAGAGAGGGAGGGAGGGAGGTGAGAGAGAGGATAGAGGGTAGAGGGATGATTTGGGATTTAAGGGTTAAGGGTAGAGGGACAAAGATAGCTCGAGGGTGAGTGAGAGAGAGACCTAAGAGAGGGAGAGAGAGAGAGAGAGAGAGAGAGAGAGAGAGAGAGGCAAAGGGAGAGGGAGAGGGAGAGGGAGAGGGAGAGGGAGAGGGAGAGGGAGAGAGAGAGGGAGAGGGAGAGGGAGAGAGAGGGGGAGAGAGAGGGGGAAAGAGATAATATTTAAATATTTTATATATTAGTAATATATATTAACTAAAATATAGAAATAAGATTTAAATATATTATACATAATAATATAATATATTATATATTATATAGTTTTGTAAGAGATTATATATTAAATTATAAACGATATTATATATTCTAAACTAAATATATTAAAATAAACTATAAACTATTTAAAAATCATATATAAATCAAATCGTATATTCTAAACTAGATATATTAAAATAAACTATAAACTATAAACGAGATATATTGTATATTCTAAATCATATATTATAAAGTCTAACATTTTTTAAAATGATATATAAACCAAATCGGATATCGGATGAATATCGGATATCCGATTTGAATCAGATATCCAATATTTATCACACAAAATTTATTTCCTAGGGAATAGCCTTGGGTTTGCTTTGGTATTTGGATAGGAGATTCCAATCCTAAGAAGTCAACACAAAAAGCGTGTTTAACAACTTACCTTATTTTTCTAGACTTCGCCCATGTGGTTGATGGCTTTTTTTTAGCCAAAATTGATGAAATGAAAAGGGTTTGTAGAGGAGATTCTCAGCTTTTCGCCAATATAAATTATGCTTTATTTTGAATTTAATAAATTATTATTATTCATTTTCTATTAGAATTATGACTAAAGTCCTGATTGATAGGATGATCGTAAAACATCTATAACTTTCAAACGGTATCATATTTTTTGAATCCGAAACATGCGTCACATTCTATGCTTCACATACTATAGGATTAAAAAAAAATTGAATTTCATGAAGTTTTGACCAAGTTAATGTGGTCAGACATATGAGTTTTTATATTTTTTAAAAGTTGTAATAAAAAATTCATAATTAATTATTTACTTGGAAAAAATCACAAAAAAATATCGTCACATCGGACATGAGTCCTCTACTTATACCTAAAATATTATAAAAAATATTATCATTTTATTATGGTTAGGGTGGTTAGACAGACACCTACTTATTTTTTTCCTGAAATTTAAGTACTACTGCATTGAAATTTCAAATTTTCACCAAATAGATTTTGTTTTATTAAAAATAAACCTAGTAGTTTAGAATCTACATTCAATTTTCCATAGATTATATTCTTACATATTTTTGAAATAATATAGATAGCTTATTCAAATTTTTATGTCAAGTTGCCTAACTTTGATTTTTCTGAAATTTCATTGCCACTTAAGGGCCTATTTTTTCCATGATGATCCTGCACATACCCACATAATTACTTTATGGTAGAAATTAATATTGAATAGATTGCACAAGTATTCAATTTTAAATAAAATTTATTGAGTTTATTTACTTGCGTGTCGGATGTAGTGGAAGATTGTGTTTGCCCAGTCAAGACTCTTAGGTGTTCAGCCACAGCTTCATAGCCATGCTGGAAGGCAATCTTCATTTCCTCTTCTGTGGGTGCTCTATTGAATTCAGAGCCCTGTATTTTTGCACAAGATCATGAATTTTGCTTATATGGTGTGATAAAACCAAAATTGTTTACAATTTATTATTTGGATGCAATATTTCATTTATTGATACTAACAATTCTTGCGGCTAATTTCATATAACCACTAGAGCCAAGTTTGTGCTGCCCGTGCTTTTCTAGTCTTGCCTTTGTTTCATTTGATGTGTCAGGTATCCTATGAAAAGTTTGAAATACATTAGATTATGTAAAAAGAAAGAGTAATTAGTATATAATTACATTGTTGATAGTATCACATACCTTCCTTGGCCCAGTGGTGTACTCTTTCCTTCTTTTTTTCAGCCCTCTCCTTTCCATCCGACACCAGGTCCTTCCACTCCCTCTCTGAAATCATGGGGGGACGCTCGTACTTTTTTTTCTTCTCTAAATGTGACCTATATTGGTCCCTCACATACTTTAGATATGTACCAGCTTTCTTAAGGACCATGGTTCGGTTGAATGTTTTATCACCGAACAACACAACTAAATAGTTAATAAGATTATCCTTTAAATATTATTTTTGGGAATTCCACTGTGTACGTATGGTGGGCCCGAAGAGCTCCAATGTTATATCACCCAGATGTTTATAAAAAACATCATTTCCTACAAAATGATCATGGGATCATTAGTCTAAAAAGAGTGATCAATAAGTAAATTTCAATTGGATTATATATAATAATAATTAAAAAAAATTAAATTACCTAGGACCTTCTCTATCTTAATGGGAATGAAATCCTCGGTCACCAAAAATGTGACCAACAATGTTACCTTACTAGTAATACGAGAAGATCTAGGAAATGCTACTAAAACATCACCAGTACTAGTGGCCTCTGCATCACGAGTACTACCCGATGCCTGCATGCTATGTGTTGCTGACATTTCAGTCGACAATATAGGAATGGATGATGGGTTGAATGATGTGATGTATGTGCAGGAAGATCAAGATGGACACTTGTACCGACCCCTACTCTACCGACCCCTACTCTGTGGGCAACACTTGAAGTACCCTGATCATGGGCAACAACATCATGAGGACACAAAATATCCTATAAAAACAACACATATTTAGTTCATGACATAAAAGATTACAAATTATAAAACCATGAATGAACTTATGTTATAATTAAAGACCTCATGACAACTTACTTGCAATTTTTGTACTCTCCCAGTCAATATTTTAACCCTCTCTCTTATCTCATCTATTTGAGGCACTATGAATAACAATTGAAGGATTTCTTCATTGCATTTTTTTGTGTCTTCCTTATCATATCGAGAGGGTTTGTTGAATATGTGATGTCATCATCCAATAACAGTGACTGCACCTCGACTCTATTGATACTCTCCTCTACTATTGGTGCCTTTCCCCGATCAGCTGTTTGCAACAAGAATATTTAAAATATTATCAAAATTAACCCAATAAGCTTATGAAAAAAACATAATAATAAAACATTTTTCTCGTATCTAATTTGTACAATTACAATGAGGTAAACCTGTTGGGTAGAAGCACCTAAAGATGCATCATGATCTATGGTTTGGGCTGGAGCCTTCCCCGTATGATCAATGTCCCACTATGAAAAAAATTAAATATAAAAAAACATTACTAAAATGAAACCAATAGATTTACGAAAAAAAACATAATAATAAAATGGTATATTGGAGTCATTAATTGGAGGTTGGGTAAAATGGTATATAGTACGTACCACCCCCATAGTAACAGTTTTTGTATCTAAACGATTCAAATTGTAATCAATTAGAACCTCTTCCCCTATAGTCATTGATTTTATCGCACATACGAATACATGGTTTCCCTCACGCGCCTCAAATATGCAATTGGGTTGCTTATTTGTTGACCCAGGTCGTGTTCTATTTATAAACCCTACAATATTCCCTGATGCTTTTGGCCTTCCATCAATGTACACAACCACTCCTTTATTTTGATCCTTATATTTTAGTTGTATATAATTTGTTGATAGTGCATACCTACACAAACTTCATGTATATCAAACTAGCTGCATCTAATATTTGTAACTGTAACAAGGTCTAACATACTCCATCAATTCATTAACTTTTTCATAACAAATCTTTATGCTGTTGATGCAAAATAGGCCCAAACCATGTAATGACGATGGTGCTATGCGATATATCCTCTCGTTGACACAAAAATTAGTGTTTATTAGAGGAAGTTCCCTGGGTACCCATTTTTTCTGTAGATGTTTGTACCTCAAGGTCACCTCGATGTCACCTATGCTCTGATCATCATAAGAACATGACCCCCCTTTAGCAAGAAAAAATTCCATGTGTTTACATAATTTTCTTCTAATCTTTTGACCTCTAGTTGATCTCCCTCTTTTAGACCTACTACATGTCTCGCTTTCCTCTTCTCTTCCTGAATTTCCCTCACTTGAGGAAGACAGATCTAACAAATACCTATTTGGTGGTACCTGCACTCATAAGGATGTTGGATGAAGTTCTTTCATGGTGATGTGATCCCAAGGTGACATTATGATTAATCTATCATCTCATCACTAGAACACTAATAGACATAATTCAGGTGCACGTGTGAGGTGGTTTAGCTTGTTGGAAAGCACCTGTTTTAGGCTTTTAGCCATAGCAACAAGGCAGTAAACTATTTGAAAAAATTCCTAAAAAAAATGTGGTCTCACATGGTGATGGAATTCCATCACCATGAGACCACATTTCTTTGGGGCATTTTTTCAAATAGTTCACTCCCTTGTCTATGCTATTGCTTACTATTATGCTTTGATAGATTTTTACCAAGCATCCATAGCTTGTTCAAAAGAATTTGCTTTAGGAATTTAGCCATAGCAGCAAGGTAGTGAGTTGTTTGATAAAATGCTTTGGTAGACATGTATGAAAAATGTCATAGCATAGACAAGATGATGAACTATTTGAAAAAATGCCTCAAAGAAATGTGGTCTTGGTGCAGGAGCACCTGCACCACAATATCCAATTTTGATTGTTTGAGTACCTAGTAGGTTCATGCTAGTGTTTTCATTTTTATTTTGTCTAAATAAGGTCTAATAGACCAATCTCCTATGTGTTTAGGGAATTTGTGGGCTAAGGTAGTCAAATGTGTAGAAGAGCACTCTTGAATCAAATGATTGTTAATGTTTCCATAAAGGAAAATTATGTAAAATTTAAATGGAAATGCTGAGGAAGAGTCTAAAGGTCATGTTTTTGGTAAATAAGGGTGTCTAAATAGTCCTAGGTCTTTAGGACAGTAAATTTGCATGATAAATCTCATTAAGCAAAACCTTTGTTAAATGCTAGTGTTTATAGGCTTAATAGGGGTTTGATGGTTACAAGGTGGTTATGGGAGTTGAAAGGAGTTGATTCTCTTTTGAAATTTATTAAAAAACATCACTCAAGCTTGAATGGGGTTCAATAATAGTTTTTGAAAGAGTTGATGCTCTTCACAACGCTGAAACTGTGGAATACTAACAATTTTTCTGAGCTTTTAGTCTTTTTCTCCTGTGTACGACATAGTACAGGCCTCCCATGCTTGGAAATTCATGAAATATTATTGTGTCATGTATTAACTTGGTTCATTATTGGTTTTGTGGTTCCTTTTGTTTGTTTTGATTAAAAGAAAACTCACTTTCCTTGATTTAGCCTGTACAAACCAGTAAGGTCTGAGTTTTACATCAATTTTGTAATGGAGCCTTTCCTCCTACTGTGATGAATTGTGGCTCATAGGAAAGGCTTAAAATGTTCTATTTTTCAAGTTTCATCAACTCTTTTTAATATTGGCAAGGCGTTCATGGGGTTGGTGATGTTGCTTTAGGCTGTGAATATGAGGTTTTGGGCTGAAATGGAAGAACCAAAGTGATGATTTTGAGTTTTACTATGTCTAGAAGCCAAGAGTAGGTTGATTGTGTGTATGTAGACCCTAATGAAGTTTCTCAATGCTTTGGTTGAGCTTGGAAGTCTTTAGAGGGTTGAGAACTCAAAAACCCTAGGTATTTGGAAGGAAAATGAGGCTTATGAAGAATGGAGGCTTAGAGTTTGAGTACCTATATAAAACCTATGGAATTGGGAGTTTTGTGGCCATTTTGATGACTATCCAAGAGCTTATGGCATTTGGAGAAGTTTAAAGAGTAGTTTGTTTGTAAAATAGGGCTAATTTTATAGCCTTTTTGTAGGGCAGTATGAAGGATCTCCAAGAAATTGCAAAAAAACCTTGTATGTTTGGCTTGGGAACGGTGTTTGGGGTTTGAAAGGATGTTATATTGGTGTTGAGATTGTATTTTAGTGGCCTTATCTAAAAGATAAGCCTACTTGATGAGATTTGGAGTCTTTAACCTTTTTGAAGTTAATTGATCCAATGTGGTTGATTGTGATTTCAAGGGTTGATGTTTTAATGAGTCTGATTAGTTTGAATCTTCTCCACCTTGACTCTGCATCATGTCTCATGGTGATGGAAAATTCCTTAATGGTGATGGAATGCCATGAAAATCCATATACAAGGTAGTGAACTATTTGAAAAAATTCCTCAAAGAAATGTGGTCTTGTAGCATAGCAAGGCAATGAATTGTTTGAAAAAATGCCTCAAAGAAATGTAGTCTCATGAAGATGGAATTCCATGACAATCCATATCCATAGGAATTCATCATGGCCTTCCATCACCATGAGACCACAATTCTTTGAGGCATTTTTCCAAACAGTTCACTGCCTTGTCTATGCTATTGCTTACTATTATGCTTTGACAAATTTTTTCCAAGCATCCATAGCTTGTTTGAAAGCACCTATTTTAGGATTTTAGCCACAACATTAAGACAGTGAATTTTTTGATAAAATGCTTTGGTAGTCATGTATGAAAAATTTCGTAGCATAGAAAGGAAATGAACTATTTGAAAAAATGCCTCAAAGAAATGTGGTCTCATGGTGATGGAAAATGCCTCAATGGTGATGGAATGCCATGACAAGCCATATACAAGGTAGTGAACTATTTGAAGAAATTCCTCAAAGAAATGTGGTCTCATGGTGATGGAATGCCTCAAATAAATGTGGTCTCATGGTGATCATATTATAACAACAAGTGTGTAAGATAGATTTATTGAAAAGGAAAAAATCAACTATAGAGAAATGGAGAATAATTTCTATTCACAACATGGAAACATTTTTGATCATAATCAAACTCAATGTTGGGTATGGTATAAAAATACCTTGTAATGAATGAAAAGCATTGAAAATATTATCGACTTGGCATAAATGTCACTTGAAGATTATTTTGAATGAGTATTTTGTGTTTTTTAGAGTGCTCAAAAGGTGTTGAGTATTAAACTATAGTAGCAAGTAACTTTGTAAGGAGAGGAATTTGTGGCGTATGAATCTTCCATGCTCCATGCAATTTCATAACTTGAGAGACATTCATATAAGGAAAGAGCATGTGATTTAAGAATGCCAACAATATCAAAATTGCAATACCTAGTGATGAGGCCAAGTATGAAAAGGAAGAAACATGACACCATGGTATAATGTGAATGCACAATGTTGATTCAATCAAATGTTTTGGAAAATGTATAGTTACTAAGGTGAAATGAACATAATATAATGGGCCATGAACATTGAAGACAAACCAAATCAAATCAAAAACCCTATAGCACTCTGATTCATAAATTTTAGATGAAATATATAGACCATTTTGGCGATCGACGAGATGCATAGGCCTTCACGGAAAAACAAATCGTAAAAATTTCAATTTTTGCAGCAAAGCAAGCTCGATCCCTGGGCTTCTTGCAACCTTTCCCCTTGGTGCATGACTCACTTCTCCAATTGATGAGCTAGGTTTTGATTATGTCAATTAAAATGAAAATTGTGGCACCATATTGTTAAATTTTACATAATAAATTATATATAATTAATATAATTAATATAATATTAGCTAAATTTATAATATTAATATAATATTATAATTATTATAATTAATATAATATTAATACAATATTATAATTATTATAATATAATTAATATAATTATCTCTCTATATCTCCCACTATCTATGTCACTCCCTCCCCCCCTCTATCTATTGAGCTATCTCTCCCTCTCCCCCCTTTCTCTCTCTTCCTCTTCAACCTATCTCTCCCTCTCTCCCTCTTCTCTATCTCTCCTCCTCTACCTACCAATATCCCTTTCTCTCCCTGATCCCCCTCTTATCTATCTCCCCCTCTCTATCTCTCACCATCTCTCCCTCCCTATCCCCCCTATCCATTGACTCTCTATCTCCACCTTGCTTCCTTTCTCTTCCCATATATCTCCATCTTTCTTTCTCTTCCCATATATCTCTATCTCTCTCTCTCACCATCCCCCTCTATCTCTCTATATAACCCCCTTTCTATGTCTCTCCCTCTCCCTCTATATATATTGAGCTATCTCTCCCTCTCTCCCCTATCTTCTTCTCTCTCCCCCTTTCTACATATCACTTTCCCTAGTCTCCCCCTCTTCTTTCTCTCCCTTTTCTACCTATCTATCTCCATCTCTCCTCTCTCCTCCTCTTCAACCTATCTCTCTCTCTCTCTCCCCCTCTTATCTATCTCTCTAATGTCAAGCCCTCTAAAAATAGTGTTTTATTAAACTATAAGTAGATTATTGTCACCACTCTTCATTCCACATGAAATGCAAAATGTAGCAATTTTTTTGTTGCTTTTGTATACTAAATACTTAGTTTCTCTGGGATAAATAAGTCACTGTAGAAATGAAAGATGTTTGATTATCTACCTAATATTGTTTGTGTTTTTGAAATTATTAGACTATTTAGATCATTTTCTTAGTTGTGTATCCTAACTAATATAGAGTAAGCTTTTTCATTTTAATTGACTACTACATAATAGTTTATGTGTTGAAAGAATTGTTTCCATTCTTTGTAGTTTTTACATTGGAATACAAATCATATTTAATTTCACGCCAATATACTTCTTTCATAAATCATATTTTTTTAATATCTTAAAAGATGTTAGTTAAATTGGAAAATTTGTTTGAGTTAATTACTAAATATGATCTAAAATTGTTCAACACTTTAGATATATTTAATTAGATATATATAGTTAAATTGGAGGTGTCATTTGAGTTAATAATTAAATAATGTAATAATCAATTAAAGCAAGGGACACAATTTTGGATGTGTTTGAATTTAATAAATTACAAATTAAAATATACATAAATTACTTGAAATAAGTGCTTCATAACCCATCTAATCAAATCATAACCTATCAAAAAGGCAATAAGAATTTTCTAAAGAAAAGAACACTTGACCCAATCATAAGTGTATGGCCTTCACAGAAAGGAGTGATCCACCTTAGCAATAACAACTACCCCATCCAAAATTTTCTCACATTACATAAAGGCACAATGTTCCTCCAAGATAAGCTAATCAAATCCAACCTTATGTGTCCTAGTAATCATATTGGAGATGATCCTAAAAATGACATTGTGAAGGGTGATTGGTTTAAAAAATCTAAATGACTTTTCAATTATTTCACTACTATGATCAATGTGTCATCTTTCATGAAATTTCCCAAAACACTATTCATTATGATCATATGGAAATTTCTAGGAGAACTACAATAGTTGTAACATCATGAATTAAAATTAAACATTAAAAAGTACATCATGAATTAATTATGTAATGGCATAAAAATTAAAAACATCATGAATTAATTATGTAACCACATAAGTTAAATATAATTCTATCAAGAAATGAATATCAAATAGATAATACAATCGCATAACTCATACATTTCAATGTCATTGATCATCTTCTTCATCCAACTCTTTGTCTGTATCATATGATCCAGATTCGACATTGTAAGGATTGGTCATATCATCATCATCGTCATTGATATCAGTTTCGATAATGTCATTATCCACACGGATATCATCTTCATGAACATTAAATCCTACATCATCATGATCTAGTTCCTCCTCTTCGACATCTTCCTCAGGCACATCATCAACTAATTGTTGATCTTGATCATCATGTACATCATCTTCTAGTTCTTCGATATCTTCTTCTTCCACCACATTATACTTTACTGACCTTCCTCTTGGATCATGTCTAATAACAAATGACCAACCCGGTTTACTTGGAACCTCTGAGTAAAATACCTACTCACATTGGCTTGGAAGAACATAGGGCTCATTTCCAGCTTGCTCGATCGACCTTGTATTAACCATGGTAAATCCATTATCATGTTCCATAACAGTTCTCTCAAGATCATGTTCATTCAATCGTAGCATGTACCATAGGATGAGGAAAAAACTAATTTGAAGGAATTAAAGTCACACTCAAGTATATCATCCAAAATCTCATAGTATCAATTTTCTGAGACTTCTGGATGTATGTCGCCTCTAGATGAAACATTAGTCACCTGAAACATTGCAGTTATCCCAAAATCACAAGTTTTCTTCATGTCATCCAACTTTTTGATTCAAAATTTACAACCATTGCACCACATAGCCTTGTGGTGTTTCACTTGCAATATGTCAAACATGAAAAAATTATTGCAATATCATAAGTTGATAAACATATTTATTCTTGGTGGAATGTATGCAAAGAAAAAAATCTCAACATATATATACATCAATATAATTGAAAATAATTAAATAATATGGGTGATTAATATATTTATATGTACATTTTTATCTCTTAAACCATATGCTAAATCAATTTCCCTTTGTGTAACATTGGAATCTCCATTACAATGAGCTTCTTTAACCAATGAAGCGACACCTTCCCATGTTAATGCGCAACTAGATTGTTGACATTGTTCAATCCATACCATCATCCAATCAAGATTGTTTGCGACATAAAAATGTAGTGCATCCCACTCTTGACCAACTGTATAAAAAAAAATTGAAATTCACAAATGACGTTAACAAATTCAAAAAATTAAAACATTTCATGTGATGTTAACAACCTTGAAATTAGTGTGTTTTATGTTTCATGTGATCATAAAAGATTAAAAAGTCAGTTGTACAAGTGGTTTTTTGGTAGTTGAGGTGTAAAGGCCTTTAAAAGGCATAAAGTGATCATTGTAAACCCTCATAGGACAAGAAATAAAGAAGGTATAGCTATTGTCCTCAAGAGTTTTGTGAAGAAAAACATGTGAAATGAGAGGTTCAAGCCTAGGTTTCAACAAAATATGTATGGGGGATCTGATTTTATGAATTTTTACCCATGTATAGACCTAATGAGTTGTGTCTAAGTTGTTTTTGAGGTTTGGGAGGTCGTGGAAGTACAAGATTGAATAAATCCTCATGATTTTGGCCTAAAACAAGGGTTTTTGGGTTTGGCAAGAATCTGGCCATACAATTGGAATCTTTTTGTGGATTTGGAGGTTTGGAGGCATAATTTTTTTTTCCCCAAGATTTTGTGGGCATATGACAAGTTTAAAGACTAGTTGCTTTGTAAAATAGGCCTAATCAACCTAATCAACACAATCTAGAAAGGGTGATTTTGGTGATTTGTTCCGAAGGACTTGTACTTTAACTTGAAGTATGTTTAATAACACCAAAATGGGTGTCTAAAACCATCAAGGGTTTGTATTGTGTTTTGGGAAAGTTTTGAGTTATTGGGCAAAACTAGGTTTGCACTACTATAAGGTTTCAAGGAGTCAAAGTGTGAAATTTGACTTCTGTTGTTTGTCAGGCTTTGAGAGTTGTTTGGATTGTTTAAAGTGGTAATTCTAAACTTTTTGGAAGCATCTTAAAGGAAAGTTGATAGGTTGGTTGAGTTGAGCCTCCCAGGTCTACATCAATTAGTTAATTACCACAGTATACGACCTTAATTTATAATTGATGTATATTGAAGATTAATAATTAAATAAGTACAATATACATAAAAAAAAATGTAAAATTTATTATAATTACCTCTCACTTTCCTCAATCTACCTTTCCCCATCAGGTACTCCCCTTCGAATTTGTTAATGGAGTTGGGATCCCAAATGCGATCTACATGGATCTTTGCTGCAAACTTAGGAAGATATTCAGTAATGTACACCATGGTATGGTATACCATATATCACTCCACCATAGAACCTTTAGGATGTGCTCTTTGTCTAACCAAATCCTTCAAAAATTTCAAGTTCCTCTCAACCTTCCACATTGACCTTGTGTGTACAGGTCCACACAATTCAATCTCCTCAACTTGGTGTATAAGGTAGTGTTCTTGTGCATTGAAAAATGTCGAAGGTAGACACTTTTGGATTTCACACATTAGATGAGGATTTTTTCTCTTCCAATAATTTATATCTTCTTTATGGATTTCTTTAGATGACAACCATCTACAATTGATTCAAGGCACAAATATATTAATGAGATTTAACAACAATATACAATATGTTACATAACAAGTAAAAAAAATGGAGGAATGTTATTGTTGATAAAAAAAATAGGCCACACCGAGTAAATAGATCTCAGCTCTCCAAATGGATTGACATTGTTCGCTACCAATGAAATCCTGAGATTATGAAGTTCTTTAAAGTTTGGCCATTTTTCTTGCATGTCCTTAAATGCAGAACCATCCGAAGGCATTTGAAGAATGCCATTTCCACTTCTATTCTGTGCATGGTAATCCATAAATTGTGCTAAGCTTTTGCACCTAAATAATCATTGCATACGTGGAATAATGGGAATGTAACGAAGAACTTTGTGAGACACCTTTTTAGTTAGTTGATCTGTTTAATATCTACTGATATGACATTCCGAGCATTCTATTAAAAATTCATGTTGTTTATGATATATAATATGATCATTGGGACATGCATCTATTTCTTGATACTCCATTCCAATATCTTTCATAATGGAAGATAAATCTTGGTATGAGTGAGGTAAAATATTTGATGGTGGTAACAAAAATTCACCAATCAATCTACAACAAAAAATAATTTGTTAATATAAATAATATTAATGGTACATATTTCATCCTTTATTTACTAATGATGAACTAACAACAATTAAAATAGATGAAAAAAGATGACATATATGACATACCTTAACATCCGTGACATTGCTATGTTGGATAAACCATTCATAACCTTCAAGTTCACCAACAACAATACAATAGATAGAAGAGTTGTTTTAGAGCCTTCATAAAGGGGGTCGTGTGCCTTCCAAGTACAGGTAAATCATGAACATCATCAAAGTCATCTTGGTCATCATGATTAGTTGTGCCACTAAATGTGTCATGGATCAATGCATTTGTACCATCATCTTCAATTATGTTTTTTGGCGCATGATCATCTTCTTCCATAGGATCATTAACTTCATCTTTGATATTCTCAGCTCCATGTTCCTCTACTTGCAAAACCACATTCTCTGGGGTGTGATAATCCATATCTTGTGCCCTAGGGTGCCCACCTTTATAATAATGATCGACACAAATAAACCATGATCATGATCAAGTAATTTTTTTTATATATAGAAATGTTAAAACGATATAAACATTTACAAATTCAATCAATATAAAGACATATAATGAACAACTTACCAATGGACGATAATCATGCCCCCCTTCAACGTGACCATGCTGCCTACAATGTTTCTCAGCTATTGTGATTAAAAGTCTTCTCATCTTTAAGCCCTTGTAATTATTACAAGGACAATAACATTTCCCATCACCCTTTCTTTTCAATCTAGCCCACATTCTAGCAATTGTCTGTTTATTTTGTTCTGCACTAATATTATCTGACATGATTTTCCTTTACCAAGCTTGAATATTTAGATCTTAAAAAAGTATCAAACTCAAACTCTAATAATTTTTAATCATAGATAGGCAATAAAATCTAATAATTCTGATATTTTGCACTAAAACAATTTGGCATGCAACCACCCCTGCAAAAGAGAAGATAGTATGAAGTTAATGAACCCAAAAAACACTTTAAAATGCTAATTCCAAAACTTATTAAATTACGATTTTACTATGATTTCCAACTATTAGACTCCTAAAATCAAAATATTGAACTTAGAGGGCTTAATAGCCTTCATAAGAGGGATGTTTTGCACAATTTTGTTAGGGATCACAAACCTGATATTCTTCTCATCCAAGAAATTAAAATATCTAAAGATAAGGTGGAGAAGATTAAAATGTTTCAGAACTATGGAATCCAAGGAAATAGTTTAGATGGTGCTTCAGGAGGAATTGCTACTTTTTGGAACCAGAACTTTATTAAAGGAGAACCTTTGTTGAAGAGTTTTAATCATGTGGCTACTAGATTCACACATATCAAATACAATTTGAGTTGGATTCAGTCGAATATCTATGCTCCTAATGGGAAAGGGGCCAAAAAATCTTTTTGGAATGAGTTTTTAGCATTCCGCAGGATCTTTGATAAAGACCACTAGATTGTAATGGGAGAATTTAACACACCCCTTCTAAATGAAGAGAAATTTGGAGGTTCTTAGGTTAACTTGGAAAGTAAATCTGGCCTTTTGGTCTTCATCAATAACAATGCCTTGATTGATCTTGATTTGCAAGGAGCTGTATATACTTGGTCAAATCAAATAAACGGTAAGGACCTGATTCAAGTAAGGTTAGATAAAAATTTAATTTCTGATCAGTGGCTTATAAACTATTACTGTTCTCTTAAAGCTCTTTCTAGAGTACGCTTTGATAACTTTCCTATAAGTTTTGTGGTAGACCCTATAAAGGCGAAGAGGAATTCTCCCTTTAGATTTGAAAGAATGTGGCTTTCCCACCCCAATATTTTTGAGGAAATTAGGAAATGGTGGAATATTGATGTTTCGGGCACTGCTATGTTCAAAATTGCTAAGAAACTAAGAGAAGTCAAACACAAATTAAGAAGTTGGAAAAAGAGTCCTTTGGAAATATCTTTGGCATTAAATCTGAACTTCAAATGGAGCTTGCAGAGATCTAGGATAAAATTTAGAGGGAAGGATACATAGAAAATAATAGAGTAAAATAAAATGAGTTGCCGGTGAAAATGCATGATATTATAGCTAAAGAGGAGGAGTTCTAGAAGCAGAGATCTAGAGTGTTGTGGCTTTCAGCTGGAGATAGAAACACCAGGTACTTTCATTTGTCTACTTCAAAACACATGGCTGCCAACATAATTTCTCACATAGAGGTTAATGGCAAGAGATTAGAGGAAGAGGAAGACATCAAAAAGCAAGTTGTCCTCTTCTTTAACAATCTTCTCTCAATGAATGGGGAAGTCAACCATAGTGACCAAGATTTTCTATTAGAGGCCATCCCTAAGGTTGTTGGGATGGAAGATAATGATAATCTAGCTTCCATCCCCTCTAGGGAGGAAATTATGAAAGCTATCTTTTCTTTTGAAGGAAACAAGGCTCCTGGCCCTGATGGGTTTCCTATGTTCTTTTTTCAATGGTTTTAGGAGATTGTTGAAAAGGATGTTGTGAATGCTGTTAAAGAATTCTTTGGATCCATAATTCTTCTTAAGGAATTGAATGCTACTTTTGTGGTCCTTGTTCCCAAGAAACCTGGGGCTATGGAGTTTGAGGCGTTTAGGCCTATTAGTCTTTGCAACTCTTTTTATAAAATCATATCTAAGGTTTTGATGTCAAGGCTCCTTACTATCCTTCCTTCACTGATATCCCCTTAACATAATGGTTTTGTTCCAGGAAGGAAAATCCTCGACTCTATAGTCACTGTTCATGAGAATATCCATTCACTAGTGAAATCTAAAATTGAAGGGTTTCTTCTTAAGCTGGATATTTCCAAAGCTTATGACCATGTTGATTGGGAGTTTTTATTCAAAATTCTAAGGGTGTTTGGTTTTAGCAGCAAAGTTATTCAGTTGGTGAATTAGCTGGTTACTACTGTCTCCACTTCCATCTTTGTGAATGGTTCTCCCTTGAGATTCTTTCATAATTCAAGAGGCCTAAGACATGGTGATCCTATCTCTCCTATTATGTTCACAATCATGGCTGAGAGCTTGGGAAGAAATTGTTATCACTTGAAATTGCACCCTTGTTGAACCTGATGTTCAACACCTCAGTGTAACATTGGAAGACCTCTAAAGATGTGGGTTTCTTGTGAGCAGAGTTCAACCTCCGGAGAAGGCCGACATCCTTTGTGTTATCACCTAAACTAATGATCTTGTAAGGGAAAGGGAGAAGGAGAAAGCAGAATAAAGATTAAATCCTAAGGTGATACACCAAATTGATAGGAAATCATGAAATGAAACAAGATGAACATACACTTGGGAAACTAGACTGCAGCTATTTTACTTACTCAACATAACCCCATTGGACTTATGCATCACTCTTGACAGGTTTGATCTACATACATATCTTAAGAAGGAAGGAATAAACTTCACAGCTTTGTGGTATGAATACATATTAATAAAACACAGTTAAAGACTTGCATAATCAAAAGAGAAATACAAAAATGAAAGTAGTACAAACATGAATGCTAGTTTCCAAGGTAAACTCTGTGTTGTATTCCAGATTCCAGTTGAGTTACAAAAACATACATTTAGTCAAGAAAGGATTGATAAAAATCACTAACTCTTTAGAGTGTATAATCCAAACTATTTAAAAAAAAGGCAAAAAATTCCTTATATATCAAACTATGTCAGCCCCTTAGGGCTTACAAAATATCAGGGCTTAGAAAGATCTACCTTAGATATTTTTATTGAATTTAATGCTACACCCTGTATGTCCATGCCACCTATGTCAGTGAAGAAAGGTTTCCTTCAAAGGAAACCTTCTTGATCTTTTTTCAACCACCGCATTCACTTCTTGGTATCGTGTCCCTCTTTGAATTCCCCTCAGTCGAGCTGCTTTGAATGCTCCTGAGCTCGTGTTGCTTTTCCTTCTATTAATCATCTTCTCTTGGCACTTGGTTCCGCTGCCACGGCTTGCTTTGGCTTTCTCTGATTGGTTGAGCCTACTCCACGTAGAATTTGTAGGCAGTCAAAACTCCTTTAGTCAGAATCGCATCTCGGTGAGACACTGGAAGTGTCTCACCGATGTGATTATGTGTCTCTGCAGCTATCGACATATCATGGAATAGTCGGTGAGAGCTCATGGCGAGCTCATTTCATTTACCCTGATCTCACTTTTCTCCTCCGGGCTCAATCTCCTTCGGCTTTCGATGAGACCTTACCGGGTTGGCAAGACCTCATCCCGATGGCTTCAACTCATGGTGAGCTCCTTTTTAGTCGGCAAGACATCCGTGTGTCGGTGAGACATTTTACGGAAGGCAAAACATTACCCCGAGGCCCTTCAGCTTCGGCAGGAGTTGATTGATGTCACCTCGAACACACGCCACTCCACCGAGCTCTGCATTCCTTTTGCCGAGACATTTTCAAGTCGGCAGGACCTCATGGCGAACTCATAGTCATACCGATATCTACTTTTGTCGCTGAGACACCCTCCATTCGCCGAGACCTCTTGTAGAATTTCTTTTGCTTCAGCGAACTCTTCATTCGGCAAGACATCAGATGGTCACTGAGACTTCAGAGTGATGGCTTCAACTCTTGGCGATCTCCTTTGTGTCAGTGGACATTGGCCTGTCAGTCAGACCTCTCGCCGGGCTCCTTATCTTTCGGTCGATGAGCTACTTTCTCTTCGGTCGGGGAGACATCGCCATCTCGGTGAGACCTCAAGGTGAAGTCTTCAACTCATGGTGAGCTTAGCTTGCTTTCAGTGAGACCTCCTTATTTTTCTGGTGATCTCCTTCCTTTTCGGAGCAGTCACTAATGGTTGGTGAGACCTCTCGCTGAACTCCCTCTTGTCTCCCTGCTGACATCTCCTTTCGCCGAGACTCCCTTCGGTCGGCGGGACTTCTTAGCAACCCTTTTGTTACACCGAAGGCTCCCTTTATCCTTTGGCGAGACCTCCTGCTTTCGTCAAGACTTCATGGTGACTTCATTTACCTTTGCCGAGACATTTTTATTCACCGAGACGTCACCATGTCGGCCAGACATCACCCCAACGGTGAGACATTACACCGAGGGAAAATATGTTGGGGATACCTCCTTTCTTCGGCAAGACATTACACCGAAGGCACAAAAACCTCTTAGCGAGCTCAAAGACTTACCTCGAAGTGTCCATTTGTCGCCAAGAGTTATACCGAAGACATCAACACCATCGGTGAGACATTCCATCCTCGCTAAGACTTCTCTCCGAGACTCTTTGTTACCCCGAACGGATGCAGTCGGTGTGACCTTTTCACATCGCTGGGACCTTTCACTGAGTGCTATAGGTTATCCCAAAACCCGCTTACATACGTTGAAGGGATCCTACTTTTCTTTGTTGGCAAGACTTGATACATTCGCCGAGACTTCTCTCCGAAGAAAAGAACTTCCGCCGAAATGAATATCCTTTTGTCATCGGGATGATGATCGATGTCTTGCCGATAGGGACCTGTAGGTGAATCCCACTTGCCGTGACATTCCTGGGGTCTTGGCAACTCTCTCCTTAGAATATTTTCATGCTAAAATTGAACAAGGCAGGCTTCTTCACTGAGTTCCCTATGACCTAGCATCAAATTCATGACATTTTCCCTAGGTCGAATGCTCCATTTGGACTTCTCGAACATGTTAAACACAATTTTCCTTGCTTGATTGAGCCTGAGGGTGAAAATTAGGTAACAAAAATATTCAAAGATTGATTGAATAGAGGTCTCTTGTTGGTCTTAGACCTTCTTCTACTAATTTTATTTGTTCTCACCAACAGTTTGTTGATGACACTATGCTGATGGGAAGATCAACGGTGACTGAGGCTAAGACTTTGAAAATAATATTGGACATGTATGAGAAGGCAACTGGGAAGATGGTCAACAAACATAAGAGATCCCTTTATTTCTTTAATACCCCTAAGCATAGACAGATAAAGATTGCTAGAATCCTTGGTTGTAGAGTGGAATCCTTACCCTCTACTTATCTTGGATTACCTCTATGCCTTAAACCTCCAGAATCCTTTAGGTGTTTGTTGGTTGATAGGTTCAATAAGAAGTTGGCTGGATAGAAAGGATCTCTTCTGAGTCAAGTAGGAAAAATTTAGCTCCTCAAAGCTTCTCTTTATAACCTCCTGGTTTATGCACTAAACCTTTTCAAAATACCTGCTAAATATGCGGAGGCCATTGAGAAGATCCAAAAAAGATTCATTTGGTCTGGTGTGGAGGAGAAAAAGAGGATGTCTCTAATAGGATGGGATTTGGTTTACAGACCGAAATCCTTGGGGGGATTAGGTCTTAGAAAAATTAGAATGTTTAATAAGACTCTTCTTGCTAAACAAATATGGAGATCCTTTTTGTTTGATGGAGAATGGAAAGATATCTTAAAAAGTAAATATATGACCAATTGTGTGTCCCTCAAAGCCTTGTTGGATTCTCCTATTCTACCCCATGGTTCAGTTTGCTGGAATGACATGATTACTGGTAGAAATATTTTGGAATCAGGGATTGGTTGGCACATTAGAAGTGGTAATCTAGCCAGGTTATGGGAGGAAATATGGATTTTTAAGTATCCCCTAATCAAAATTGAAAGATTTAATAGATGGGCTGAGTTTTGCAAAGAAAATTTTGGAGAGTATGTAAAAGATTATTGGAGTGAAGGAGATTGGGTGGATTTGTGTATGGTTAGCTAGGATTTGGTTCCACTTCAATATTCCTTGATGGCTATCAGATTGGGACAAAATCAGTTGGATGATCATCTTGTCTAGATGGACAACCCTTCAGATAACTATTATGTTTCGATAGTTGTTTCTCTGTTGTCCCTTTCTCAAGACCCCCCTCCTTTCTGGTCTAAAGTGTGGATAAAACACTTGACTCCTAAAGTCAACATTTTCTTTTGGATTTTGCTTCAAAATAAGGTGCTCACGATGGATAATCTTTGCAAACGGGGATTACAAATCCCCAAAAGATGTTACCTGTGAAAGAGTGAGGCAGAGTTAGCAAACCATTTGTTTCTCCATTGCCCGTTTGTTGCTACAATCTAGGGAAATTTTTTGGCTCTTTGGAATATTTCTTGGGTGTTCCCCCTATCCATTGAAGATTTCTTCTCATAATGGAAAGCCCCATCTCAAAAATTTTAGCTCTTTGGAATATTTCTTGGGTCTTCCTAGCTAAGAAAGATAGGGAGGGCGTGTGCTGGACCTTTCCACCAAATGGCTAGACTAAAGCCGACTTTGATGGTGCTACGAGGGAAATCCAAGGATGGCCGGAAGTGGAGGTATGTTAAGGGACTCAAATGGTAACTTTTTGGTGGCTGTGGCCATTTCCCTTGGTTCTCAAACCAACCATGTGGTAGAGGCTATAAGACCTTTTCAAGTTTTAAATTTAGCACAAAATCTGAATATAAAATATTTATGGCTTGAAGGGGAGTCCAAAAACATCATTGACTGTATCCTAGGTAGGACCCCCCCTCTTGGTTTATTAAGAATTGGATTGAAGATGCTAAATATATCTTAGATAAGTTTAAAAAAGTTAAAATCTCCCATGTCTACAGGGAAGCTAACAGCGTGGCGGATTACTTTGCGAATGAGGGGGTTAAGTGGGGAAGTTTGAACACGTGGCAGAATTTTAGGGACTTGGGAGCTGAAGTTAGGGCCTTATTAGATTATGAGGTTATGCATGGGACATAAAAAAATATCTTTAATGATGATAGGGAAAAGGGCTAAGTACATCAAAATCAAGAGATTTGATGGGGCCTTGTCAAATAACTTAGTTGGTAAGAAAAAGAGGCACACTTTGTGGGTTCTTTGGAATGGCTGCGTAAATTTGCAATAGGTTTTCAAAATTGGTAGAGATTGCAGTGAGGTCAATGCGAGTATGGGGGGGACAAGAAAAGAATCAAGCCAAATAGCTAAGAAATGCACATGAGGAATGCTAAGGTCTGGAAACAGGTTGAACGAGGAGGTTTGGTTCCATTCCTGGAAAAACTTCATGGGCCTGATCCTAAGGCCACTGACTACTTTGAGAAGAACTGGAATAATGGAGAAATTATCCTCTTTGGGAGAAAGTTGAAACTAGATGAGAAAATCATAGGAGAGGTGACTGGAATGTCCACTAAGGGCATTAAATTTTATCGTGACAAAAGGTTTTCAAATGAGGCGGTAATCAATTTCCCAAAGAAAGAAAATGATAAATTGAAACTGGCCAAAGTTTCCAACAACTATTTCAAAATCGACTCCATCAAGGAACTTTGGAGAAAGGTGCTCTGTGTCATTATGGAGTATATTACCTTGGACAGGAGATTCACTAGAGTTTATGGTCGTCATTTTTCTCTCCTTAACCACTTCTGCCATAAGGTACAAATTTCTTTGCCTCATTACTTATTCTGCTAATTGAGCAATAGCCTTGAGGACCACAAGAAAAATCCCAGGAGATACCCTATTCTTCATCTTGGGCTTATTAGGTTGATATATGAACATTATCAAAGCCTGTCGGCTTTATCCAAACTGGTTGTCTCCACAACATCTGAGGACTATGATATAGATAGTGGTGGCTCAGAGACTCATTCTAAGCCTAGCTAGGAGAGAATTTTTGAAGCCCATTTGTCCCCTGTCCTTTCTGGCAAGAAAACCCAACTTTGTAAACCCCAACACACGAAAGTTAACCTTGAGAATTACCCTGGCTACCCGAACCCTTTAAAGAAACCTGCTCTCAAGGGTTCCCCTGCCAAAAAGTTGGTTTCCTACTCTACGGACTCTCTGGAGGACAATACTGAGAACCTTGAAGCTAGTAGAGATTTTGTTTCTACCCTTCCTGCCTCTGTCAAAGATGTTGGAACCAGATTTCCCAGCTCCCCTAACCTGGATGATTTCAACCTCATTTTAGATCAAGATCAGTCTGGAGATTTCCTTGCCTCTGCTAGATGTGGCATTGGTGATATTTTTAGGGTTACAAAATGGGCCTATCAAGAAATCAATGATCTTAATCTTAGAAACAGGGTTCTAAATAGCAAGTTGGAGGAATTGGAATTGAAGTTGTCAGCTCTAAACAATGAAGAAGGAAAACAAAAAAAGAACAATACTGGGATGGGAGATGATGACATTGAGGACAAGTATAAGACTCTAGAAGCTTAAATTGTTATAATAAAAAATAATATGAAAATTGTTGTGGAGCAAAACCATAGAATGGCAAGGCACAATGCCATTATCATTAATGCAATGTTTGAAAAGTTGGAAAAGTCGCAACAGGGCTCGCTGGTTGTTGACCTAGAAGAGGACAAGGATAAAAGCAACAATGAGGACCAAGGAATATTGAAGAGGACCCATGCCAACCTTAAGAGGAAAGTACCTCCTACTTCCTAGATGGTCTAGATCTTAAAGAGGGGGGTTCAAAAGATGAACGACATGGAAGCTGAGACAACGAAAATTTTAAAGTCCCAAGCTTAGTTGTTGCTGGTGTTTTGTTTGATCTTTTTGGGGTCTTTTTTGTGGCCTTTGCTGGCCTTTTTTGGTGGTTGTTGCTTTGTTATTTTAATGTCTTCTCTACAACCTCTCTATTTCTGGGTTCTTTGACATTTTATCTCTTTTTATTGTAAACTTTGTGGTTTTGGGTTCCTGTAAAACCCATTTTTTCCTCTTTCAAAAACAAAATCTAGAAATGGAATTCTCAAAATGCACAAGTATAAAAATGAAATCTGATGAGATGTTGCTTTAAAATATGATTTTCAAACTTGGAAGTACAAATCTGACTTCACAAATGAATTCTGGAAAAAGACAATGACTACCCTCAACCTGGCAATATCTTCTTGAATTTTTTTTATTTTTCCCAAGTAAATCGTCCTTAGTTCTCCACAAATTGTCGCAAGTAGAGAAAATTCTCAAGTATAGCAAAAAATTGTCGCAATAAATAGGCGAAATCACTTTTATTTATGTCAGCATAATTTGATTTTTTTTCTAATTTACCATGTGTTTGTCAAAATTTTGACGAAACGGTTCGTCGAAATTTCGACGAAACCTAGGTTTGTCAAAATTTTGACGAATGTCGGGGATAAAATTTAAAAAAATTGAAAATTACACATCAAATATCACAAACAACCGACAATACATCGAATTATACATATTTCGTTAGAAATTTTTGTTGGATTTTGTAGTCAAATGAGTTAGTGTTATCACACCATAGAAGAAAAATTCATGATCTTATGCTAAAATGCAAAGCTCTGAATTCAACAGAGTGCCCATAGAAGAGGACCTAAAGATTTCCTTCTAGCAAGGCTATGGAGCCATGGTTGAATGCCTAAGACTCTTGACTGGGAAAACACAAGCTTCCAATGCATCTGACACGCAGGTAAATAAACTCAATGAAGTTTATTCAAAATTGAATACTTGTGCAATCTATTCAATATTAATTTCCACCACAAAGTAATTATGTGCCTATTTATTTTAAACAATCAAGAAATGATAATACTGCACATGACATTGGAATGCAGCCTGGTGAGGGTGGAGCACAACCTACAGATGAAGGTCATGGTGTGCATCTCGGTACTGGATGTATTCATGTACTATACAAAATGCAGTATGGATTAATATAATTAAACATTGTTAATTGCAATTCGTGTATTAATTAATGTAACCTTTCGTGTTTCAACTTTAGAGCATGTAGAGTGTGATCAACATGTTGAGCATGATCAGGCTAGACAAGATCAAGAACATGATGTGGCCCCATCAGGTAAAGAGGACCACTCTAATGTTCTTTTAAACATGTTAATTACGGTGGTGTATTAATTAATGTAACCTTTAGATGTTTCAACTCGGAGGATTTAGAGGGTGTTCAACATGTTGGGCATGAGTCTATAACAAAAGTTTAGGAACATGATGTGGACCCATCAGGTAAAGAGAACCACTCTAATGTTCTCTTAATTAATGGAATACTTGTAACAATAATAATAAAACATATCAATTTAACATTTCTTTGTTATTGCAGCAGACCCCCCTTGCAACAACCTCCACACCATGAGTACACGACTAGGCATACATTAAGATCATGAGTAGAGGGAAGAACAACTGAAGGGGGGATAGATGATTTAGAAAATGATACTCCACTTCTTTTTTTAGCTGCAAAAAAGAAACAAAAAAAAGTGATTGTAATCATATTATTGCTGACTTTCTCTTTGTGGAATATTGTCCTTGATGTCAAAACTAATTGGTGACAAACTAAGTGGTGATTGGCATAATGATACTTGGTGCTCTTTGTGTTCAGTTTGGCATATTCAGTATTTTGGTGATCATGCTTTGGGTTGATGCATTTGGGTGCATTTGTTCATCACATATTGTGGTACTGATCATGTTGAGCTTCATGTGCAGATAAAAGTTATTCAGGTGGCATTAGTTTTCAAGTGATATCATGGAACAGTTGAATTCATTTTGACAGATTGGCACTTCTTTATTGTACAACAGGTATATTATTTCAATTGTTCATTATCAGATTGATCATGGAATTGAATTGACAAGATTCATTATGTCTTCATGGCATTCTATTGGTGATCTTCATGGTTGTCTCATAATTCTTTGGTATCCACGATTACGATATATTATTTGGTACATGGATTTTTGGGTTGGAATTTTACTAATGCTCTTCTTGACACTTGCGTATGATATTTCATTTGGCATCATTGATATATATATATATATATATACTCTTCAGTTGGTTTTTGTCATTTCTTATCTTCATGGCCAGATTAGTTTGGTGCATATGTTAAAACATGCTATACATATAGCTTCACAAGGGTTATTGCATTATACATGAGGTGGAGGTGTTTATATTGATACACAATCAGTCTTGTATCCTTGAGTTGGCTTCTATAGCTTCATAAGCAATAATTTTCATATCGTTTCTTACAAAGAGTATTTTGACATATACTTGGGTCTTCACATGTTATATGGATTCACATTTCATATTTACTTATATCTTGGAACATGGTTTACTTGTGATATAAGTTGGTCGGCATTAAGACATTTCTATTTTTTTTTTAAAGTGCATTGTTTTAGAACTTAAGGCCGACAATATTCACTATGGTTATCACTTATAAAGTGATTGGCAAGGTGGCATTTCCTTGGTTTTTTTTATTGAAGGTCGATCATGTTTCAGGCTTTTACATTGCACAACAGTTAATACATATTTTTTAGAGACATGGGTTGTCAGCATATGTATTATACTTGGTTTGCTTACATGGCATCGACTGTATTATTGTTTCAATGAGTATGTTGACTGTATTGACTTGGACAACATGCGTGGATTATGATTTGGCACTCATTTAATGTTTCATTGTGTCGGTGAAATGGATTTCAAAATGATTGTAATATGATTTTTGGATTTCAAGTTTCATTCATTTTGTTTTGGAGTTCCGATGAAGGGAGAAATAGGGTAAACAAAAGACTGAACCCTAGCACCACCATCCTAGAATTACAGTTGCATATTGAGCAAGTTTGATGTGGTATTCTGACCTAGTTTTCAGTTATGTTGGTCTTTGATGGATGGCAAGATGGTTGGTGGTCTTTGCTTGAGTTGGAAGTGGTAGTTTGGGCAGTTTTTCATGAAGAATGAAGAACTTCAGGGATTTTGTTTGTAGGTTAAATCCAACATGACAGAGGTAATATCTATGCATTATTTTGATCCTTCAAAGGTATATCTGGTAAATGAGAAGTAAAAGAGGAAAAGAAAACTTTGTTTTAGTTTTGAATAAATTTCTTAACTAATCTGAAACTACTTTGAACCCAAGTGTAAACTCAAGGGTTTCATCTCACAGTGGCATTTCATCTTCATATCATTGGTTTTTCTTATAACATCCTTGATTGGAATTATGATTAAATATTAATTTTCTTACCAGTTTATAAACTTTGGTTATTGAATATGGGTTTTCTTGACAAAGATGAATAATTGTTTTACATTGTATATATATATATCTTTGCAAAAACACTTAAAAGAGTGATGTGATGAGAGGAAATAGTTTGGACAGAGGATTGTTTATTGTGATGTTATTTGTCTCTCATTTTGTTTCATGTTAATGTGCTCATTCAATCAATGCTTTGACACTTTTAGTGTGTTCGAAAGGTTCATATTTCAAAAGTCTGTCATGCAAAGTTAAAATTGTTCAAATCTATTTAAAAAAAATCCTTCTGTTAAGCAAATTAAAATTGCATTGGGAAAAGTTGTAATTTTGTTTCAAACTTAGCACATACAAGATTGTTCACACACCAATTGAACAATATCATATGATGCTTTTAACATGAGTTGTAAATGTTAATCCAGTTTCATGTCAATTTGATTTAAAGTGTTAATGTACACTTGCATAAACAAGTCTGCCACATTGAGTTTAAATTAGTAAAAAATTTCATTGTGCTTTCAAAGTCAAAAGTTGAAAATTATATCACTCTGATTCACACCCCCCTCTCAGAGTGAATTCACTTCCAACAATTATGACAACCATATTTTTGATAATATGTTAATGAATGTTAAAAACTAATATTTTTGATAACCATATTTTTGATAATATGTAAAAAATGAAAGAATGAATGTTATATGTTAATGAATGAATGTGAATATGTTAATGAATGAATGTTATATGTAATTAATGGATGAATGAATGATTAATGTTATATGATCAGGTATGGGGAATTGAGAGTGATGTGAGGGGGGGGGAGGGACAAATGAGCTTCCACCATCACGTGGTTGGCCTTGTTAAGTAGAGAATATTAAACTATTCTTGAAACAAAGAGAATATCAATAAGGTAATGCACTTTTCAATATTTCATTATGCTGCACTTTTAAGCTTATGCGATTTTCATTAGTTCTCTTTGCTTCAATATGTTACCCTTTGTACTTATTTTACTTTTTAACACATCTCATATGTTACCCTGGATGACAACTTTTGTAGGGGAAGCTATCCACAGATGGATCTTGCGTCTAGGGATATACGAGTTTGGATTAGACAAAATTAGGATGTACTCATGTAGCGCAGAAAGAAAAGAGAAGAGCCTAGTCATTTCAACACAAGAATTGGCTTGAGACTGGTACGTGGTTCGAACTAGGTCTAGGTATGAAGGGTCTAGGAGAGAGCCCTGTAACACAGCTGGTATTAAATCATTAAACATATAGATATTGTAATTATGTGGTTAATGCTAAAATCATCCATAATTCACTATGTGATGAGTAGTTAGTGATGATTTCATGCCATTGTTTGGTAGGTTATTGATTCTGTAGTTGCTCCCAATAATCATCTCTAGTTGCTTACATGCCATTTGATCCATATGAGGGGAACCTTTCAATATGGGTAGAAAATTTATAGATGATTCTCTTATTTAGTGACCAATGGAATAAGTGAGTGGATGTATTACTCCTAGTAATCGCCTGTCATGTGCTTCATGCACTGATGATAAAATAATTTCATTGGATATAATTAATACAATTATGTATTATATGTTGTTGGTTTGGTTTTTGGTTTGGGTTTAACTATTATTTTTATTCGCCTAGGTATCATATGAGAAAGAACGCACATATTTTTCTAGAGATCCATCACAAAAGTGACCTCTCTCTCTCTCTCACACACAACCACACTCACTTTCTCACTCTTTCACACACACAACTGACCAAAAATAGAATGTACTATTTGGAAATCATTAGTTGTGGATTTAATTTCTATTTGAACTCAATTGTAATCAGGTGGCCTTCATACGTTGCAAGAACAATACTTGTTTTGATTCGTGAGCTTGGTGTGCAGTTCAATGATGGCATCAACATACTTGTATGTTGTCTTTACACTAACTTTTTCCTGTAAAATGTTAAGAACATATTTTACTTTATTCCAAAATGAGAGAAGAAGGTGACTATTAGATTTTTTCCCAAGGAGATCTTCACATATTTGAAATTTTACTATAAGTTTTCCATTTTTTCATTCATACCTGCCTCAACCATTAAAACCGATTTTATGATTAAAATCCTTTCAAATTAGTAGACAATTGTTTACTTTTTGATTGGTTAATGAGGGTTTTTGTAGGGATTCCACAACCTTAAGACACAAATTTTGGTCCCTAGTTTCCATGTGTGGGTTTTCAACACTATGCCCATATGCTTTGGGACTTGCATTATTGCAGGTCATGTGAGACGTATCAGGAAATTTCTATGATAGTTTTTTGCCAAGTCTTCATTGCTGGGTCATCTACCATTGTTCTTATAAGCTATTTACTCACTATATGTATCCAAGACCCATTGTTCACACATCTCTTTTCTCTTCAGTTTTGAATTATATTTAGATAGTTCTACATCTCGTTGCTCTTCATTTTTGACATAGTTCTAAGTTTTTCTCTTAGTTAAAGTGCAATACATATGTTTTTGAATAATCTACAGAACTATGTTACTAAATATAATATTTCTATGACGACATTATGTGGTATCCAACATACCTACACTGGAAGTATATTGATTGCCATCAATCCTTTTAGAAGACTTCCTCACTTGTATGATAGTCAAATGATGGAACAATATAAAGGGGAAACATTTGGAGAGTTAAGTCCTCACGTGTTTGCTGTGGCAGATGCTGCATATAGGTATGCCTCTCCAATTTTCTGATTGAAGCTGTGTTTTGTAGTAGAGAGACTCTGTTTGATACATCAATTTAAACTTTTTTATGGATATAGGGTGATGATCAATGAGGGAAAAAGCCAGTCCATTCTAGTGCGTGGAGAAAGTGGGGTAGGAAAAACACATTCCACCAAAATGCTTATGCGTTATCTTGCTTACATAGGAGGTCGAGCAACAACTGATTTGAGATCAGTGGAGAATCAAGTGCTAAAAGTAAGAAATAATGAGCATTTTTCTTATGAATGGAGTGCAAAGAATCACTGTGGTGTTGCTACAACAATGAAGAAATATTGTGATCTTAATCTTATCATATTATATGTCTTTGTTGTTTTATTATGTAATCATTATCTGATATTCCTTTTTTTCCTACTTTGCAGTCAAATCTTGTTTTAAAAGCCTTTGGAAATGCAAAAATTGTTAGCAATAACAATTCCACATTAATGCTTTTCTTAAGATTGTCCATTGCATGCATAATAGAAGGAAATTGAATATAAGGAGTTTCTAGAGCTTGAGTTGTTAATATGTGGATTTGGCTTAGTTCTTTGAATATCAAGGGTACAATTTCTTCTCATCAAAATTTTTCTTCTAACTAAGGTGCATGTTTCATGCAGTTATTTTTGTAAATTAGTTAAGCTACAATTTGACAAAAATGGAAGAATGTCAGGAGCTGTTGTTAGAACATACCTACTAGAAAGGTCTCGTGTTTTTCGAATTTCAAATCCTGAGAGAAACTATAACTGTTTCTATCATCTTTGTGTTGCACCCCCAGAGGTATGCAGTATCTTGCTTTGGTCATTGTGACTACAATTGACCATTAAAATAGGCACATTTTCTACTTTCTATGTTGTATCCAAGACCCATTGTTAGGGAGGGAAGATGTTTGAATGAATAATTTTTTTTAAAAACTGTAGGGTTTCATTTCAATTTCGACGACCATAGCTCGATGAACCACAAAAATTTGCAATGAGGTTGCTGTACACATGACGTAGTTTTTTTCGTAATGGAAACAACGGTTTGGTCCACCTCATCAAAAAATGGATGAACGTTTGGTGTTTTTTTGACGATTTCAAATGGGCGTTCTACAACGTTTTGTGTTTTTTGTGTCGATAGATGGATGAAGTTACATTGATTTTGTGATGGATATCACCAACATTTTCCATGGCGCTGACCGACAATGCTGGGTCATGGTTTTGACGTATAAAAATTGGTCATTAAAGCAATGAAAATCTAGCGATGAAATTTAAATCAGTGTTGCATCAGTAAGTCGATAATATTTTGTCGATATGTCACCAAACATTCGTCGAAATTTGTAGTCAAATACAGTAGTGAATGAATGGTTGAAATCTGAAGACCTTAGAATATTGCACTAGTTTCATGAGACTATGAGCTAATCTGGTTAAGTGGGATTTAGTTTAAGGAAGGTTGTCCACTATAGCATCCTTCATTGTTACTGTTCATTGGTAGTTTCAGGTCTAGGAACCTCCTCTCTTCCTTTCCCTTTTGACCATTTTTTTAATAATAACACAAGACAAAGTTCATTGCACATTGTAAAGCCAAATCTGAAGATCAAAGTGGAGTTTTAGACTACTGTCCTGAAC
Organism: Sequoia sempervirens; assembly: GCA_007258455.2. NCBI lineage: Eukaryota > Viridiplantae > Streptophyta > Pinopsida > Cupressales > Cupressaceae > Sequoia > Sequoia sempervirens. Next base: position 108,511,884 of record VDFB02179234.1, read on the forward strand.
TTGTAGCAGTAGAGCAACGCTTCAGAAATTTTATAAACTCCATTCAAAGAGCCAATTCCCTTCCAACTTAACTCATGTAAGGTTGCTCTGTGATTACCAACAAAATCACATTGAACCAACTGAATTATTCCAAGCATGTCATGACCTGACACTCGAGAGACCTTGGGGTAGTTTTCTGCAACTTGTTTGTACGAGATTGCTTTTCAAGAGAGGTAGTGCACTTGTGCGTTGCCTGTGTTGAGAAGGTGCAAAAACACCCATCAACACAATATAATCTCATTATTATATTAAAATTTCATGAGTGGATTTAGGTAGGTAAGATCACAAAATGTGCAAACATATCATTAATTAAGGCTAAGAATGAAGGACCATAATAATATATGGTATGAAAACAATGTTCTAACCAAGGATCTAGTGTTTTCTAGAGTTATGTAAATAAAGGTTACAAACCTTCAAAAAGAAGAATCAAATGACATAGAAAGAGTATATAATATTATGGTTCTAAATATTAATCCTGAATTAGATGTTAAAATAACGCCAAAAATTTAAATCCTAGGTCAAATCAACGTTAGGTTGGGTGTGCAAAAGATAAACTATGTAAACACCGAACCCTATGATATAAAATTTTCAATTAGAGATTTGAGAATAATATATTTAAAATATAAAATAAATACATATCTAAAAAGCCTAATGAGGGTTTAAAGTTGGGTAAGTTTGGTCAAGTTCATTAAAACAAAAAATAAAAATAAATCAATGTGTGAATTAATTATATCAAATAATTAATCACTAATCAACCTAGATTAATTTTCTGAGTTATTGGAGTGGTGTGGATTAGATTAGACAATTTATCAAATAGAAAGTATAATCATGTTATAAATAATGATATATAAAGAAAGAGTTTTTAGTTGTGGAATCAAAGGATAATTTGTGTTTGCTAATGGTAGTGAAATTTAAATATGCCTTGAAATCTATAGATTCCCTAGATAGTCATGCATGTCAATTAAATTAACATATCCATTTTTTCTCTATGTGAGGTCAAGTTTATTGTTCTCAATCGAGTTTAGAGACACACAATCATTTTTATCTACAAAATTGATCTCTAGTGACTTGTAGATTATGTTTTATTATGTTCTTAAATAAGTGGATTTATAGGGAGTGATATTCAATGTTTCATTCTTAGGACTTTCCTATTGAACTAGTGGTATTTGAAAATACCTTGACAAAAAATAAGATTCAAAACATGTACATAAAATATAAAATTATTGTTAAGTAATTCACATGTGCTAGAGTGATCCCACAATATGTATGTCACTTGTAAATCATCTTAATTTTTTTTAAAATAACACATTTTTCAAAATTAACGATTTATATTAAAGTCTTTTCATCCAAGAGAGTTAGATCAAATCCCCTTTATCAAATACCTCTATCTAGTCTTAAATGAAATCCTTGATATAGTCTCCTTGATAAATATCAAAATACTAACAAAAAGTGATTGTGTTTCACCTCTAAAAAATCAAATGAAGTTATTTAGAAATGTCATTTATAAGTAAATATAAATATAAACAATACATTTAAAATTAAGAACAAGCAAAATTACATTAAAAAATATTCTATTTATAATCATATAAATACATTAAAATATTTCTCAAATCAAATAAAAACTAAATTAGAAAATTCCATAACAATAAGTTTTTAACCATGGCATTGACTAATATTTGCATTTAAGTAAAAAAAAGGGCAAACCCATGGTGTTTGTAGTGATTTTGCACTTAATTACATAACCTAGTTGTGCCCTGATATTCATGATCTGAATCTGAATTCGTTCAATATTCTTAATTGTGAAAATTCTATTCTGATTCTTGATTATTAATCTCCTATCTAATACATAGATTATTTGACTCGGAAAATTAATTCACAACAAACGAAAAATAACACAACTGCAACTTCACCAATAAACCACGGAATAGAGAAGAAAACATTCACAATAATGAACACAATATTTTTGGACAAATTATTAGTGGAAAAACCCGAAGGGAAAACCACTACTGCAGATGAGGAATTATATTAAACTTCAGCAAATTAAGGAATACATAAACTGCTTGCCTCTTCTTGGCAGAGCTCGTAATATTCTTCTCTGGAAATTCTTCCCTCAATTTCTCCTGCTGAAACTCCACAGCTGCTATCCCCAACGCTATCACTGCACCCTTGCTAACACTGCAAGACTATTTGCTTTCACTGCAAATCTACTTGCTATCACTGCAAGTCTTTCTCAAGTGTATCAACTTGTGTATTCTCCAAATGCCCATTGATCCCCTTTTATACTTTTCTCATTGGAAAACCAATGGCCATGATTTAATCTCAATCAATGGCTAAGATTAAATAGACTCTAACAACCCTAACTAACTGGATTCTAGAAGTCTCTAGAGGAATCAATTATTTAATTACATAATTATCTAGACAACTCAGCCCTTTCTAGAAGTCTCTAGAAAATAATTAAATAATTAAATAAACACTTCTTGGGAATGGAGACACCTGTCCAAGCTACATAAAATCAACATTAATTGTATTGTTTGGGGATTCAATTAGCACGGTAATTCCCCGATTGTGTGCTTTAATGTGTCTCCTTTCTGATTTTAAAGTATAAAGTTTTGAATTCCATTTTTAACAGTAGCTAATTCAATTTTATGGATGGAATAAGGGGAATCCAATTTCACAATTTCATTTGTAGAGAGAATGAACAGCTTGAATCATTCATTTGTATAGAGAAAGAATAGGTTGAATCATTCAAAGGCATAAGAAATGAATTTTTTTTTTTTTTTTTGGATTGAACTGCATTGTAATTTATTTGTATCGACGTTTCAAATTAGATTCTATAATCTATCATCAGAATGAAAAAGAATATAAACGAAATGTTGATACAAATAAATCACACAGAATTTAATTCAAAAAAAGCAAAATTTCAGACTGAATCATATCAATTGATCAGTAAGCTTGAAAATGGAACCTATTCTTTTCTATCTGTAATGACCTAAACCAAAAGCCCAAGGCTGGTTACCAGCAGGAGATTCATTTGTCCAACTTCGCATGAAACAGTACCGAAGAAATCCACAATGCCACTACTCTGGCATGAGGAAGATAACAATTGTACTGTGTTTACAGATCACCATACAATTCCTTGAATATGGATCGATGTGATCGAATGGTGACATTAAATTTAAGAATGTAGCATTCAAGGATGTTTCAAACAAAGATGTAAGTAAAACTTTAATAGAAAATCCTTAAGATACTTAAACCAAAACATAAAATGTAGCTACTTCAAGATATCTAATAACTGAGCTCACGGATTCAAAGACACTGCTTAAAATTGAAGAGATATTTTGTTGAAATAGGAAATTTAAATAATAGAGACTTTGGTTCAAAGAAAAAAATTGTTAACAAGCATAATGAATGTAAATGTAGAAGGGAGTTTTTTTTGGAATAGATAATGATAAGAAACTGTCATTATTATGAGAATGAATGTATACAGCTGATTGAACTTATCTGTGAGATATTCTAGTTACACACACATGAGAAGTATACATAAGAAAGACTGTTCTTGCACTTATATTTTTAGCCAACATAAAATTTGTTTATGACTAAATGAAGGTACTCTCCAATAAGTCTTGGTTGTTGAATTAACAACAAGATCAATGGCAGCTGGTTCTTGTCTTATGACTGGATCAGGCAGCTGCCGAGCTTCTTCCATTGTTAATGGATTGACAACTTGAAACGTTCCATCAGTCTTGTTCAAATAAAGGAAAAAACACCCAATTCTTGCAGCTTTGAGAAGCCAAGAGGAAGAATCAAACATCCTCTTTTTGAAGTCTCCACTGGGATTAAAGATCTCAACCCCACCGTCACAGTGATCCATAAATATCCACTGCTCGCTATTCTTCTCCACGCACAGTTTGTGAAAGAGGGGAGAAGAGCAAACAATGTTTCGCCATGAATGGCAAACACTCTGAGCTTGAAAAAGGTCGGGAAGAGGCAGCCTGGACAAGATTTCAACACTGATTTCCTCTGGAAGAAGTTCAAAATAATTCCCCACTCTTTTCCTCTGTCTTTTCGCTTTTCCTGAATAACTGGATGCCATAACAGCTATGGGGACTACAACTGTTTGCAATATACAGTAGTGAACACTGAGTAGAACAGAAATAGGAGAAATATTTGCATTTAGAAGTCTAAAATTAGAAACTAAGCTTGACATGCATGGTTGTGACGGTCCATCTGGAGATGAACGTTTCTTTCTTAAATCACAATTTAGCAGAAAGTCTGAAGTCTAAAATTAGAAATTCAACTTGACATGCAAGAGTTGATAATAAAAAGGTCCGGTGAAATTATTCTGGAAAGAACTACGTGGCAATCAACTATTTTTAGGTGTAAATGCATGGTTGTGACGGTCCATCTGCATCTCACACAAATTTATTTGTTAATATTTATCATCTAAAAATGAAGTTTCCTTCTAAATATTAATTATGGATAGTATTTTATTAATTGAAGTTTTTTTAATAATTTTTTATTGTTCGGTAGGTCACACGATTTAATAGCTGCTCACATGTTAATTATGGATAGTATTTTATTTATTATTATTTTTTATTGAAAAAAATTAAAAATAATATAATAGAAAAAGGTGTTCCACAGATTGTCAAGTGTGAGATAAATCATTGCAACAATTAAGTAAATCAAAATAAATTGAAGGCGAAATTCAGTTATATATATATTTAAGAAAAAATTAAAGATATTTATTTTCATAAATTATTTTAAAGAAATAATTAAGATGATCAGTAATATTAATTTTAATATATATATTTTGATTTTTTGTCATATTTTAAATGATTCAATAAAAATAATTGATGTGATTACAAAAATTGACTTATCTATTAATAATTGATGTGATTAAGCTGTAGCTTTTCATAGATAAAACATTTTTTTTGAAGACTGTAAGCAATATTAGTATCTTTTGTGTTGTTTCTATTTTAATCTTTAATCTTTCTTTCTTTTTTCACTTTGATATTTTTTTATTAAATTTCAAAATTGTAATATTTTATATTTTAAATATATATTTTTTAAATTTTTAATCATACTTTGTTTGATTTCTTTCATTTTCTTTTTATAAATTATAATTATTATATTTATATCTAAAATAAATGTTGAAAAATATTATTTTCATATATCTATTGCACTTTAAGTCATAAATGTAGTTAAAAATAGATAATATGGAAACAATATCTTTTATAAAATTATTTTATTCATTATAACCTAAGTATATGAAAATAACTCATACATTTTAAATCCTTACCCTCCACCCCTTGTTGCAATTGTTCATGTAATTAAAATTAGAATATATAATTAAATTTAATTATTTTAAAATTAGTTTAAAGACTTGTTTTAAATTTAAATATTTTAATTTTTTATAATCTTATTTTTATATTTTTATAGAATTTTATAATATATTTAAAAATTTAAATCAAAAGTTGTATATTTATAGTATAATTATTATGAAATCATATTTTAGTGTTAGAGTTAACTTGTTTTTTAACTTTGTCTTAATTTTTTTTAGTTTTTATGAACCTCTATTAAAAATATTTATAAATCAAATAATAGCTATGAACTTCACATTTTAAGATTAAATATGAGAGTAATAATTTTAATTATTTAATATTAAAATTTATGGTATAATTACTATTACAATCACATTTTAGGGTTAAAGAACTACATGCTTTTTTAACTCCTAGATTAAAAGTTTTATGGTATAATTACTATTGCAATCACATGCTAGGTTAAATTTATGGTATAATTAAAATACCTCTAGGAGGCTTAAATATATAAATATTGTTTATAGGTATGGGCATGATGGTGCTACATAATGGTTTTATCTATGAAAAAGCTACAATTAACATTAGTTTAACTCATTGAAGAATGAAGATAAAGTGTAGTTATGATGGTATAGGTTCATCCATGCTTCAGTTTTATAGGGTTGGATATCTATTGCCATTGTGGCCTAAGTATTATTTGATTATGAAATATTTTTATATATATTTAAAGCATAAATAAATGCAAATGAAAAAAGAAAATTTCCATCAAATTGACGAAAAACACTCCAAATGGAAAAAAAATGTTTCCATCGAGTTGTCAAATCAATATTTATTTGGCTTTTACCATTAAATAGCAATAGGAACAAGACTTGTTTGAGGCTCAAATCTCACACTATCAGCTAATAAATAACAAAAAGATTCACAATAATCCTACTTCATATTTACAAATGCTATTATATTGACTAATTGAACTAAATGTCCCAAAAAATATTAGTTTCTAAGTGAAATTGTTAATGAAAAATATAAATAATAATTTATAAGTATTCCACATTACAACATGCCATCACTTTTGATCATCTTGACAAGTTATTATTTTTATCAAAGCTCTTTCTATAAAATGTTTAGAACTAGCAGTCGCATGCATAGGCATGCAACAATCAGCCGATAGGCTGCACTGCAAAATGCTTATTCAATGGGAACTAGTTTGATTGAGTCAGAAAAGGGAAATTGTGCTAATAAGCCAATAAGAAATAACGTGAGGTTACTTCATAGTATAAAATTAATCTTATGATTTTGGACTTTATGTAGGGTAAAATAGGTGGAGTAGATCACAATGAACAAATTTTGGAAAATCGATCAAGAAAATCGATATATATGTATTAAAATTAAAGCCAACATATGTGTGCATTGAAAGATAACAATTTGAATAGCCTAACTTGAATATATTACAAATTAGTTAATTTTGGTATAAAGATTATTTTATATGTCTTCATTTAAATTGAGAATTGCAAAGCATTATAAACCTCATGTTATAGTCCACTTATCAGTTATTATTTTGGAATATGATGAAATTAATCTTAATTTCAAGTAATTAATCATTAATAACTTTATTTTTATTAATATGTAATATTTAATAATTTTAGTTGTAATAGTTATTTAAAAATTGATTTTTAATTAATAATTGTAGGAATCACAAGTAAATAACAATGATTGGGAATCCATAGTAAAATAATTCTCAAAAAATATTATTTTTAATAAATTTATTCTTAAAAAATTAATTAAAATTAAAAAATTTCAATATTTTTTTTAATAATAATAATTTGTCTCCAAAATTTTAGGTATGATATAATTCTAGGTCTATGTTAGTTTTATATTTATTAAACATATATGCACATCTATATTTGATCTTTTGTCTAGGTTAATCAATCAATCTTGCAATATATTAATTAATCTTGATTTCAAGTAATTAATCATAATAACTTTGTTTTTTGGTTGGTAACATAGTTGAATTTATTAATGAGAAAATAAAAGATTACATAGCTTAATACCTTACATAACCAAACAAAGTCCAAACAAATTCCAACACTTGACCTCAAAAGCACCACTAATCCTAATACCAAATAATGTTGTAAATAGAACATTACAAAACATAGTTTCCTCATAGTGGCCAAACATGCAACCAACAATCTACCTCCAAACTGCCCAAACAAGTTTATAGCTCACAAAACCAAAGGACCTATTAATAGGTCAAAGAAAAGGATCCTTGTTTGGTTGTCCCTTAGTCTGCAAACAAAGAACCATTGCAAAACCTTTCTTTGATTCCTTCTTTTCTTTCTTCCCCTAAACAATTTTCCATGCATCCTCCACCCTTCCAGCCTCCACCTACCATTCTAGAGTGCTAACGTGGGAGCCCATCCTCTCTCCATTCCCTTCACTAGTTACTTGCTAGCCTTGTCCTTCATCCATCCAAAACCCCTTTTATTTCTCTTGTGGCCTAACTCACCCACCTTTCTCTCTACCTTCGAGAGTTGGGGCTCCATTTTTGCAAATTATCTCTAGTTTACTTCCATTAGACCCATCAATGTTATTATTATCCATTTGGTTTCCTTCCCAAATAGAGACTTGCTAGTACTCCCTTACAATCAGTGTCACCTACGTCATCTCCTCTAGAGATTGGACCCCAACGGTTTGACCCACTTCGTCACTGGTTTTCACCTAAGGAGCCTCTTGATTGTACTCTTATTTCTCCATTGTGTAATGCTGTGGAGTCACGTTTTTCCACCAAGGAAAATTTTTTCTTCTTCCTACTTTTAACACATTCCACCACCACATGTTTGGTTTGGAAGCATGCTCTGCATCTAAAAGGCACCCCTTCATAGTCTAGGGGTTGCACCCAACAACCCATTGAAGTTTTAAGTTGAATCTCCTCTGGGGGAACCTTGGACATATCCATTTCTACCAAAATGTGAGCATGAGTCGAATGAAAAGGATTTGAAGATCCCTCGTCCACCATTAAAAAGCTTCCTAGAGTGTTCCCTACAACCTCTAGATAGGACTCAAACCAAAACTAGAGAGGGAGATTAGGAAGCCTCACCCAAATAGGAGCCTTCTTAAAGACCTCACTAGATGGGTTAAAAGCTGGATGCCATGGTTTTAGCATCAAAGTGTGTTTATCATCCCATTACCAATGATAATCACATAAAATCTTATTTCTATCCTATTCTTTTTCAAAAATAATAATAAAGAAACCCTTTTCCATGGGATAAATTTGAACATACCCTTCCAGAACAGGCTTCCACTAAGTAGAAATCCATTGGTGAAGAACCATATGATTTGGCCAAAAACCCCTGAATCTACCGATCAGACCCAAACCAGAAAACACTCTTTCATTAAAAGATACCTCATGTTCCAGCTCCTCATTCAGTTCCATTGTGATTGATTTATTTGAAGGAGGGAAAATAGAGTTCCCAATTTCCCCTCCTGTAGGCCCCCATAGAGGGGTGCTTCACTACTAGATCATGCCCTACTTTGCACCCCCCACTCTTAGGAAACTGAAACCCTTTTCTAGTATCTTCACCCCTAAAACCACCATGCTCGATTTTGAATCTCTTTGAAGTGAAGCTTTACTGCCATCGATTTGAAAAGGGATTGCATCATTTTGATATGAGAGTTTCCCAATTTGAAAAGTTTGCCTGCCCCATCCATTTTGCTTGTTCATGCTTTCACCACCAACTCAAACACCTTCATTTTCTATCTGGTGAGCCAAACCCAAAGGGCTGGAGCTAATTAGAACCCTAGCCTCACCTCCCCCTTTTTTTTGATATGTAAGGTTTATATTTTATTAATATATTAGAAAAGATATACATATCATCTACAATGTAGGGAATATCCATCGAACCACTAGAGAAAACTAAAACCCCTACCACCCTAGGAAACACTAAAAAACTAGAGCATAATTGTTAGCCACCATGCCCCTTACAAAACCTAGCGCTAGAACTATTGCCAAAAATAGAAAAATTCCGGAGACAGTGAACCAAGGGAACCTTCCAAGTCTGCAAGCGTGAAATCTTCTACCCATTCCAATCCCTCCTCCGCTACCAACCCTATCTTTCATTTCAGAAATTCAATAGCCATTGCCGAGACCATCCAGTGCCTCATAAGCTCAACACCCTTCAAATCTAAGAGAAAGGGATAGACCTTCACTGCTTCATTTTTCTTCCATAGGAGCTCCAAATCAGAGGGATGCAGAATCCCTTTGCCCATGAAGTTTGCTTTCAAGGTCTCCTCCAGACCACCCAACAAGTCGCCACGGAATAAATTCACCATCAATTCTCTAGCATCCGCCTTGGACACTGCAACGTCCAGAATAGTAGCCAAGAACCATGAGGATATGTAAGCATTATCCCTTGCATACTCCTTTTTGGCCAAGTGACCCTTTCCTAAAACCATTTTAACCACTACCAAGACCAGGGGATCACCCACGAGCAGAATGTGTTTAAGCCTTTGATCTGTGATTTCCGTGAACGTTGCTTGCCTCTCTATTGCCACCAAAGAAATAGAAGTATCCACGTCGAAACATTCCATCCCCTCCATGGAGACTGAAATAATGAATTTTGAATGGCTCAGCTTTGCCATTATCGTCGCCCCAGCCAAAAAACCACCTGCACAGAGACAACCAACAAAAACAAAATTTGAAAAGCACTCAAATGAACTGCCACCACCCACCAACATTATTAAAGCCCACAATCAACAAGGGTGAACCAAGACACATGAGCGAGGAATAATGACGATGCAAGGCAATTCATCCTTGCATGTGGTTTTTGTCCTCCAAAAATAGGCTTTAACCAAGGCATCACCTCATAATAAAGACCGGCTGCCACCAAGCCGATTTGCATCATCTACCATAAACTCTATACCCTTTGTGCCTCACCATTTGGCAAGGCCATCGCATTTCACTAAAATGGCAGCCACCTCCATGAAGCTCCCTTTCTTGAGCTGACTCAGACCCCTTAGAAATCCCTTTGCCGATGACCACCAGACTAAGATGCCTTAGGCTACCACAAGAAAAAAGGAAGAAGTGATGTGGCCATACCACACAGTGAGCGGCATCAGCCACACCCCGCCAACGCCCACAGTGATAAACTTTCACTCCACCACCAAATCTTCGCCCGAATCAGCAATTACCATGAAATTGGGTGAAGGAGGAAGGAGCGAGGTGGGGGCACCACTACTCCGCTAGCCTCCACATCCCCTTGCTTAGACTATTGGTGCATTTTTTTTTCATGACGCTTTATTTTTATTATGTAATATTTAATAATTTTAGTTACAATAGTTATTTAAAATTGATTTTAATTAATAATTGTAGGAATCACAAGTAAATAACAAATGATTGAAAATCCATTGTAAAATAATTCTCAATGAATATGATTTTTTAATAAATTTATCCTTACAAAATTAGAATTGAAAAATTAATTAAAATTTAAAATTTTCAATAATTAATTAATTTATTAATAATAATTTCTCTCCAAAATTTTATGTATGATATAATTTTAGGTCTATGTTAGTTTTATATTTATTAAACATAGATGCACATTTATATTTTATCTTTTTTGTCTAGGTTAATCAATCAATCAATCGATAGATTATTATTTATGAAACATTAAAGGATTTTTCTTTGTTGAAGAGTTATTACTTATGCCTTTAATTATTAATATTTAAAATTTTCAATAATTTTTTTTTTTAATATAATAATTTGTCTCCAAAATTTCAGGTATGATATAATTCTAGGTCTATGTTAGTTTTATATTTATTAAGCATAGATGCACATCTATATATTTGATCTTTTTGTCTAGGTTAATCGATCGATCAATAGATTATTATTTAATTATCTTAAATTACATATGCATACAAATACAAGGTAGAGTTGAAGTTGT
>VDFB02179234.1:108523270-108550972 GCA_007258455.2 Sequoia sempervirens
AAATGATAAGTTTAGGTCATCTTATGCATGTCGTACACGACGATTTTTCAAAACCACAAATCTGCCTAATAAAAAATTAATAAAAAAAAATATTCAATAAAAAATTACAAAAAAATATCAAGAACAAGCTTCAATGAGTCATAAAACTTTTCCCAAAAGGATTTAGAAAAATACAATAATTTAAGTCAAAATATGGATGTCGTACACGTGCATGGTATGGTAAAAAAAAAAGTGACTTTTAAACAGTGGTTTTTAGAAACGCCTATTGAAACTCAATTTGTACAATCTCGGTATTGAAATAAATTACATATTTGGAAATTGCTAGACTCCGAGCACTACATTTTATGATTAGTGACTTTTTTAAAGATTTCATCTCTAAGTGCTTCAAATTTTAAGGTCAAATGTGTCAAATACTGAAAACCAGGGAAAACACTTCCACTTTTTGGCCAAAAAGTGGACTCAACTTCTTGCACACACCCAAGAGCACTTTTTCAAAACACAGTCTAGAAACCCTCATTTTAAGGGTTTTGAGCTTGTCTCAAGTGAGATTAAACAACCATTCCACTGATGAAGGGTTTGTAGATCAGTGGAATGGGTTAGTTTAGGCTATTTTTCAATTTGTTTGTGTTGGCGGATGTAGGGGAAGTCAAGTTGCAAAGTTTTGTGGCTACCTAATTGAATTTTTTGAGTTTTTGCCATGAAAATTGTGGGTCCAAGTTGAAATTTGTTTTAGATGCATTAAAGAAGATTGGAAGTTGGTTCATAAAGCTTGTGCAAACTTTTGCAAGGTTTTTGAAGCATTGGCCAAGTGGTATGAGGTTTGGAAAGCATAGTTCCAATAAATCCCTATTATACCTAGTCTAAAATTGGCTTACATAAGGTTTTGATGGTTTAGGGACTTTTTAGGGGTTTCCATTATTGAAATTGGTTATTTACATTCATTTTTAACCTGTATAGTGCATTGGTAATAATTTTAATGTTTTGGGTGAAGAGTTTCATTTTGTTGCTTTGTTAAATAGTGCTATTTGGAGCTTATTGTTGCGGGATAGTCATTTTAAAGGTTAATCTTTCCAAAACAACCCCATCTGAATTTGAAGTATATTTTTAAAGGCTCAAATGGGTCCTAGAATCTATGCTTATTTTTTGGAAACTACACCTCATTTAAAAGTTATGCTTGATTTTTTCAATGTGGACTACTACAAGCAAATAGGTGTCTTGGGTGTGAGCAATGGAAGAATTGATGAATCAATGTTATAAGATAGTTTTATTTGTTTGATCTTGTCAAAATCATGATGTTTAAGGTGTAGTATGAGTTTAGTGAGTGTTTTGAGTCTTAATTCCATTTTTGGTGTCTTTTAGCCTTGTGGAACCATGTTTCATCAAAGTAAAATTGTGAAAGTTTAAGTGATCTTTTCAAAATTAGTGTTTTGGGTCTTTAGAACCCCTTGAAGCCATTGATGCTTTGCATCATAAGTACATGCCCACGTGAGGGATTTTGAATTGAGAATCCAACTCTCTCATAGACCGCTTGTCTTGTATTAATATGTTTAATGTGGGTTTCCGATCATCTCTCATTTACCTCTAATTCTTAAGTGTTTTTCTAATAGTTCTTGTAGAATTTATCTATTTTTTCTATGATATTTAGTTCCAAATAATGTAGATTGAATTTTGAATTGAAAAACCAACTACTACATAGATTGCTTGTGTTGTATCAATATGTTTTATGATACTCTTTTTCCCAGTTCCCCAAAGCAAACAATTCATTATGTAACAGTTGGCAGTCTATGTAACAGTTGGCTTATCAATTTGATGACCATATTTACTATGTGCTTCCTTAGATTGCAATTGTATTTTAAATATAGGTACATTTAAACTTGCATAATATAAATTATGTTATAACTTTAGGAAAAATTATCATCTTCATAAACAACTATATGCAAATAATCTTCTACATAACCTAAAAAGATAATTGTACACACATGCAACAATGCAATGGGTAGACTACAATATCTTTTTTGAAGTCAAATGTATGGTTATTTTCCAGGAAAAAATCCCATTTAATATTTCTTCTTTTACAACCATTGTAGATTGTGGTCTATGTTATTATGGAGGGCAACTGCACACCGTTGTCATGTGCTTTTGAAAGGAAAAATGATTTGTTGATTGCATCACATTGTTTATCCCCAAAAGTACATGGCAATGGTGTATGTTGCTTCATTCCAGTAAACCATTTACAATGTCATGGTTGGCTTCGTTTTCATTTTATACATGATGACTACATTTTTTTCCTTTCTGGTTATTGGTTCTTATATGTGCCCATGTTTCACAAACACATTTCTGCATATACATGTTAGCCATGAAATGTGACTTCTTGTTTGAAAACACCCATCCCTACCCTACTTTTTTATTGTGTGATATATGGTAAGTGTCCATGATATTTTCCATAGACCTTACCTTCCCTTCTTGCTTAGTGGTTTGGCTAGAGCCCATGAGGCTTCATGATGCCAATATGGTAGGGAGGAGAGTGAGCATGGGTTTAGTACTTTTGCTGTTGAAGTTAAATGTATGATTGCTTTCCCACAAAATAAATGCCATTTAAGATTTCCCCTTTTACAGTCATGGTAGATTGTGGTTTATGTGATTGTCAAAGGCAACCACACACCATTGTCATGTTGTTCTCAAAGGAAAAACAATTTGTTGATTACATCACATTGTTTATCCCCAAGAGCACATGACAATGGTGTATATTACTCTCTTCAACTAAAGTAGCCACAATGTCATGGTTGGCATTTTAAAGTATTTTATATATTAAATTTGTCCATGTTTGTCCAGCCATCTTCAAATCCCATCATGCATATTCTTTTTTGGCATACCTGTTTTGTCAAGTTGTCACAGCAAAAAATATATATTTAAAATAAAAATCTTTAAAAAAAATATATTAAAGCTAAAAAAATTATCGCCAAAAAAAATTAAAATATAAACAACAAAAAAGATACTAATATTGTCGCAGTGTTGAGAAAAAATGTTTTATCTATGAAAAAGCTATAGTTAACATTAGTTTAACTCATTGAAGAACGAAGATAAAGTGCAATTATGATGGTATAGGTTCATCCATGCTTCGGTGCATTTACGAGCTGGATAGTCGTTGCCAATTTCTATCGGGGTAATCCTTAACCTCCTTTAGATGGAAGTGTTAGTTTATTTTATGTTGGACTAATTGTTAAAAAAGAAGATTTAATATTGGTACCCAAGGTATGGGTTGTTGGCCAATGGGCTAGGTCACAGGACCTTGTTGTAAAGAAATATATATATTTCTAATTTTTTAATAGATAAGTCAATTTTTTGTAATCACATCAATTATTTTTATTGAATCATTTAAAAATATGACAAAAAAAATCAAAATATGTATATCAAAATTAATATTACTAATCATCTTAATTATTTCTTTAAAATAATTTATGAAAATAAATATCTTTAATCTTTTTCTTAAATATATATATAACTGAATTTCGCCTTCAATTTGTTTTGATTTACTTGATTGTTGTAATGATTTATCTCACTCTTGACAATCTATTGAACACCTTTTTTTTATTGTATTATTTTTATTTTTTTCAATAAAAAATAATAATAAATAAAATACTATCCATAATTAACATGTGAGCAGCTATTAAATCATGTGACCCAGAGTTTAAATTTGACAGTCGACCTTGCCTTCAACAAAATTTTTAATGACGATTATCTATTCAAAGGTGCCCTTAAAACATTCTGATATACCTTAGTGTAAGTAAAATTATATATAAATCATATATATATATCATTATATTTCTATATAAATTTTGACAGTCTATCCAAAATCTCTCCTTTCATCTGATACAATCTTCTTAAAATTTTGACTATATTTTATGGCAAAAATCTCTAAATACGGTCATACGGCCATCAAATTTAAGCCCTGATGTGACCTACCGAACAATAAAAATTATTAAAAAAACTTCAATAAATAAAATACTATCCATAATTAATATTTAGAAGGAAACTTCATTTTTAGATGATAAATATTAACAAATAAATTTGTGTGACGTGCAGATGGACCGTCACAACCATGCATTTACACCTAAAAATAGTTGATTGCCACGTAGTTCTTGCCAGAATAATTTCACCGGACCTTTTCTTTATCGTCTCTTGCATGTCAAGTCGAATTTCTAATTTTGGACTTCAGACTTTCTGCTAAATTGTGATTTAAGAAAGAAACGTTCATCTCCAGATGGACCGTCACATCCATGCATGTCAAGCTTAGTTTCTAATTTTACACTTCTAAATGCAAATCTTCTCCTATTTATGTTCTGCTCAGTGTTCACTACTGTATATTGCAAACAGTTGTAGTCCCCATAGCTGTTATGGCATCCAGTTCTTCAGGAAAAGCAAAAAGACAGAGGAAAAGAGAGGGGAATTATTTTGAACTTCTTCCAGAGGAAATTAGTGTTGAAATATTGTCCAGACTGCCTCTTCCCAACGTTTTTCAAGCTCAGAGTGTTTGCCATTCATGGCGAAACATTGTTTGCTCTTCTCCCCTCTTTCACAAACTGTGGGTGGAGAAGAATAGTGAGCAGTGGATATTTATGGATCACTGTGAGGGTAGGGTTGAGATCTTTAATCCCAGTGGACACTTCAAAAAGAGGATGTTTGATTCTTCCTCTTGGCTTCTCAAAGCTGCAAGAAGAAGTGGGTGTTTTTTCCTTTATTTGACCAAGATTAATGGAACGTTTCAAGTTGTCAATCCATTGGCAATGGAAGAAGCTCGGCAGCTGCCTGATCCAATCATAGGACAAGAACCAGCTGCCATTGATCTTGTTGTTAATTCAACAACCAAGACTTATTGGATAGTACCTTCATTTAGTCATAAACAAATTTTATATTGGCTAAAAATATAAGTCCAAGAGCAGTCTTTCTTATGTATACTTCTCATGTGTGTGTAACTAGAATATCTCACAGATAAGTTCAATCAGCTGTATACATTCATTCTCATAATAATGACAGTTTCTTATCATTATCTATTCCAAAATAAAATCCATTCTACATTTACATTCATTATGCTTGTTAACAATTTTTTTCTTTGAACCAAAGTCTCTATTAGTTAAATTTCCTATTTCAACAAAATATCTCTTCAATTTTAAGCAGTGTCTTTGAATCCGTGAGCTCAGTTATTAGATATCTTGAAGTAGCTACATTTTATGTTTTGGTTTAAGTATCTTAAGGACTTTCTATTAAAATTTTACTTACATCTTTGTTTGAAACATCCTTGAATGCTACATTCTTAAATTTAATGTCACCATTCGATCACATCGATCCATATTCAAGGAATTGTATGGTGATCTGTAAACACAGTACAATTGTTATCTTCCTCATGCCAGAGTAGTGGCATTGGGGATTTCTTCGGTACTGTTTAACGCGAAGTTGGACAAATGAATCTTCTGCTGGTAACCAGCCTTGGGCTTTTGGTTTAGGTCATTACAGATACAAAAGCAATTGATATGATTCAGTCTGAAAATTTGTTTTTTTCTGAATTAAATTCTGTGTGATTTATTTGTATCAATATTTCGGATTCCGATGATCATATTCTATGTTCTTTTTCATTCTGATGATGGATCACAGAATCTAATTTAAAACGTTGATGCAAATAAACCGCATACAGTTCAATCCAAAAACAATAAACTTTCATCAATATAAACTGTAAAAATCTTATGCCTTTGAATGATTCAACTGCAAATGAAATTGCCTTAAGCAGCCCAACCATATATTTTGAATGATTCAACTGCAAATGAAATTGCCTTAAGCAGCCCAAGCATATATTTTGTGTGTACTCGATGAGCTCTTCAACATTTCTTCTCTTAATAATTCAAAACCCCTACATACAGGGATACTCCATTATGGTGCCCTTTATCCCTAGAGTTTTACTTAAGCAATTGGGAATGGTTTAAATGAAGTTGTGAAATTGGATTCCCCTTAATTCCATCCATAAAATTGAATTAGCTACTGTTAAAAATGGAATTCAAAACTTTATACCTTAAAATCAGAGAGGAAGTGGTGTGCTAATTGACACATTAAGGCGCACAATTGGGGAATTACCGTGCTAATTGAATCCCCAAACAATATAATTAAGAATATTGAACGAATTCAGATTCAGATCATGAATATCAGGGCACAACTAGGTTATGTAATTAAGTGCAAAATCACTACAAACACCATGGGTTTGCCCTTTTTTTTACTTAAATGCAAATATTAGTCAATGCCATGGTTAAAAACTTATTGTTATGGAATTTTCTAATTTAGTTTTTATTTGATTTGAGAAATATTTTAATGTATTTATATGATTATAAATAGAATATTTTTTAATGTAATTTTGCTTGTTCTTAATTTTAAATGTATTGTTTATATTTATATTTACTTATAAATGACATTTCTAAATAACTTCATTTGATTTTTTAGAGGTGAAACACAATCACTTTTTGTTAGTATTTTGATATTTATCAAGGAGACTATATCAAGGATTTCATTTAAGACTAGATAGAGGTATTTGATAAAGGGGATTTGATCTAACTCTCTTGGATGAAAAGACTTTAATATAAATCGTTAATTTTGAAAAATGTGTTATTTTAAAAAAAATTAAGATGATTTACAAGTGACATACATATTGTGGGATCACTCTAGCACATGTGAATTACTTAACAATAATTTTATATTTTATGTACATGTTTTGAATCTTATTTTTTGTCAAGGTATTTTCAAATACCACTAGTTCAATAGGAAAGTCCTAAGAATGAAACATTGAATATCACTCCCTATAAATCCACTTATTTAAGAACATAATAAAACATAATCTACAAGTCACTAGAGATCAATTTTGTAGATAAAAATGATTGTGTGTCTCTAAACTCGATTGAGAACAATAAACTTGACCTCACATAGAGAAAAAATGGATATGTTAATTTAATTGACATGCATGACTATCTAGGGAATCTATAGATTTCAAGGCATATTTAAATTTCACTACCATTAGCAAACACAAATTATCCTTTGATTCCACAACTAAAAACTCTTTCTTTATATATCATTATTTATAACATGATTATACTTTCTATTTGATAAATTGTCTAATCTAATCCACACCACTCCAATAACTCAGAAAATTAATCTAGGTTGATTAGTGATTAATTATTTGATATAATTAATTCACACATTGATTTATTTTTATTTTTTGTTTTAATGAACTTGACCAAACTTACCCAACTTTAAACCCTCATTAGGCTTTTTAGATATGTATTTATTTTATATTTTAAATATATTATTCTCAAATCTCTAATTGAAAATTTTATATCATAGGGTTCGGTGTTTACATAGTTTATCTTTTGCACACCCAACCTAACGTTGATTTGACCTAGGATTTAAATTTTTGGCGTTATTTTAACATCTAATTCAGGATTAATATTTAGAACCATAATATTATATACTCTTTCTATGTCATTTGATTCTTCTTTTTGAAGGTTTGTAACCTTTATTTACATAACTCTAGAAAACACTAGATCCTTGGTTAGAACATTGTTTTCATACCATATATTATTATGGTCCTTCATTCTTAGCCTTAATTAATGATATGTTTGCACATTTTGTGATCTTACCTACCTAAATCCACTCATGAAATTTTAATATAATAATGAGATTATATTGTGTTGATGGGTGTTTTTGCACCTTCTCAACACAGGCAACGCACAAGTGCACTACCTCTCTTGAAAAGCAATCTCGTACAAACAAGTTGCAGAAAACTACCCCAAGGTCTCTCGAGTGTCAGGTCATGACATGCTTGGAATAATTCAGTTGGTTCAATGTGATTTTGTTGGTAATCACAGAGCAACCTTACATGAGTTAAGTTGGAAGGGAATTGGCTCTTTGAATGGAGTTTATAAAATTTCTGAAGCGTTGCTCTACTGCTACAAGTTCAGGACAGTAGTCTAAAACTCCACTTTGATCTTCAGATTTGGCTTTACAATGTGCAATGAACTTTGTCTTGTGTTATTATTAAAAAAATGGTCAAAAGGGAAAGGAAGAGAGGAGGTTCCTAGACCTGAAACTACCAATGAACAGTAACAATGAAGGATGCTATAGTGGACAACCTTCCTTAAACTAAATCCCACTTAACCAGATTAGCTCATAGTCTCATGAAACTAGTGCAATATTCTAAGGTCTTCAGATTTCAACCATTCATTCACTACTGTATTTGACTACAAATTTCGACGAATGTTTGGTGACATATCGACAAAATATTATCGACTTACTGATGCAACACTGATTTAAATTTCATCGCTAGATTTTCATTGCTTTAATGACCAATTTTTATACGTCAAAACCATGACCCAGCATTGTCGGTCAGCGCCATGGAAAATGTTGGTGATATCCATCACAAAATCAATGTAACTTCATCCATCTATCGACACAAAAAACACAAAACGTTGTAGAACGCCCATTTGAAATCGTCAAAAAAACACCAAACGTTCATCCATTTTTTGATGAGGTGGACCAAACCGTTGTTTCCATTACGAAAAAAACTACGTCATGTGTACAGCAACCTCATTGCAAATTTTTGTGGTTCATCGAGCTATGGTCGTCGAAATTGAAATGAAACCCTACAGTTTTTAAAAAAAATTATTCATTCAAACATCTTCCCTCCCTAACAATGGGTCTTGGATACAACATAGAAAGTAGAAAATGTGCCTATTTTAATGGTCAATTGTAGTCACAATGACCAAAGCAAGATACTGCATACCTCTGGGGGTGCAACACAAAGATGATAGAAACAGTTATAGTTTCTCTCAGGATTTGAAATTCGAAAAACACGAGACCTTTCTAGTAGGTATGTTCTAACAACAGCTCCTGACATTCTTCCATTTTTGTCAAATTGTAGCTTAACTAATTTACAAAAATAACTGCATGAAACATGCACCTTAGTTAGAAGAAAAATTTTGATGAGAAGAAATTGTACCCTTGATATTCAAAGAACTAAGCCAAATCCACATATTAACAACTCAAGCTCTAGAAACTCCTTATATTCAATTTCCTTCTATTATGCATGCAATGGACAATCTTAAGAAAAGCATTAATGTGGAATTGTTATTGCTAACAATTTTTGCATTTCCAAAGGCTTTTAAAACAAGATTTGACTGCAAAGTAGGAAAAAAAGGAATATCAGATAATGATTACATAATAAAACAACAAAGACATATAATATGATAAGATTAAGATCACAATATTTCTTCATTGTTGTAGCAACACCACAGTGATTCTTTGCACTCCATTCATAAGAAAAATGCTCATTATTTCTTACTTTTAGCACTTGATTCTCCACTGATCTCAAATCAGTTGTTGCTCGACCTCCTATGTAAGCAAGATAACGCATAAGCATTTTGGTGGAATGTGTTTTTCCTACCCCACTTTCTCCACGCACTAGAATGGACTGGCTTTTTCCCTCATTGATCATCACCCTATATCCATAAAAAAGTTTAAATTGATGTATCAAACAGAGTCTCTCTACTACAAAACACAGCTTCAATCAGAAAATTGGAGAGGCATACCTATATGCAGCATCTGCCACAGCAAACACGTGAGGACTTAACTCTCCAAATGTTTCCCCTTTATATTGTTCCATCATTTGACTATCATACAAGTGAGGAAGTCTTCTAAAAGGATTGATGGCAATCAATATACTTCCAGTGTAGGTATGTTGGATACCACATAATGTCGTCATAGAAATATTATATTTAGTAACATAGTTCTGTAGATTATTCAAAAACATATGTATTGCACTTTAACTAAGAGAAAAACTTAGAACTATGTCAAAAATGAAGAGCAACGAGATGTAGAACTATCTAAATATAATTCAAAACTGAAGAGAAAAGAGATGTGTGAACAATGGGTCTTGGATACATATAGTGAGTAAATAGCTTATAAGAACAATGGTAGATGACCCAGCAATGAAGACTTGGCAAAAAACTATCATAGAAATTTCCTGATACGTCTCACATGACCTGCAATAATGCAAGTCCCAAAGCATATGGGCATAGTGTTGAAAACCCACACATGGAAACTAGGGACCAAAATTTGTGTCTTAAGGTTGTGGAATCCCTACAAAAACCCTCATTAACCAATCAAAAAGTAAACAATTGTCTACTAATTTGAAAGGATTTTAATCATAAAATCGGTTTTAATGGTTGAGGCAGGTATGAATGAAAAAATGGAAAACTTATAGTAAAATTTCAAATATGTGAAGATCTCCTTGGGAAAAAATCTAATAGTCACCTTCTTCTCTCATTTTGGAATAAAGTAAAATATGTTCTTAACATTTTACAGGAAAAAGTTAGTGTAAAGACAACATACAAGTATGTTGATGCCATCATTGAACTGCACACCAAGCTCACGAATCAAAACAAGTATTGTTCTTGCAACGTATGAAGGCCACCTGATTACAATTGAGTTCAAATAGAAATTAAATCCACAACTAATGATTTCCAAATAGTACATTCTATTTTTGGTCAGTTGTGTGTGTGAAAGAGTGAGAAAGTGAGTGTGGTTGTGTGTGAGAGAGAGAGAGAGGTCACTTTTGTGATGGATCTCTAGAAAAATATGTGCGTTCTTTCTCATATGATACCTAGGCGAATAAAAATAATAGTTAAACCCAAACCAAAAACCAAACCAACAACATATAATACATAATTGTATTAATTATATCCAATGAAATTATTTTATCATCAGTGCATGAAGCACATGACAGGCGATTACTAGGAGTAATACATCCACTCACTTATTCCATTGGTCACTAAATAAGAGAATCATCTATAAATTTTCTACCCATATTGAAAGGTTCCCCTCATATGGATCAAATGGCATGTAAGCAACTAGAGATGATTATTGGGAGCAACTACAGAATCAATAACCTACCAAACAATGGCATGAAATCATCACTAACTACTCATCACATAGTGAATTATGGATGATTTTAGCATTAACCACATAATTACAATATCTATATGTTTAATGATTTAATACCAGCTGTGTTACAGGGCTCTCTCCTAGACCCTTCATACCTAGACCTAGTTCGAACCACGTACCAGTCTCAAGCCAATTCTTGTGTTGAAATGACTAGGCTCTTCTCTTTTCTTTCTGCGCTACATGAGTACATCCTAATTTTGTCTAATCCAAACTCGTATATCCCTAGACGCAAGATCCATCTGTGGATAGCTTCCCCTACAAAAGTTGTCATCCAGGGTAACATATGAGATGTGTTAAAAAGTAAAATAAGTACAAAGGGTAACATATTGAAGCAAAGAGAACTAATGAAAATCGCATAAGCTTAAAAGTGCAGCATAATGAAATATTGAAAAGTGCATTACCTTATTGATATTCTCTTTGTTTCAAGAATAGTTTAATATTCTCTACTTAACAAGGCCAACCACGTGATGGTGGAAGCTCATTTGTCCCTCCCCCCCCCTCACATCACTCTCAATTCCCCATACCTGATCATATAACATTAATCATTCATTCATCCATTAATTACATATAACATTCATTCATTAACATATTCACATTCATTCATTAACATATAACATTCATTCTTTCATTTTTTACATATTATCAAAAATATGGTTATCAAAAATATTAGTTTTTAACATTCATTAACATATTATCAAAAATATGGTTGTCATAATTGTTGGAAGTGAATTCACTCTGAGAGGGGGGTGTGAATCAGAGTGATATAATTTTCAACTTTTGACTTTGAAAGCACAATGAAATTTTTTACTAATTTAAACTCAATGTGGCAGACTTGTTTATGCAAGTGTACATTAACACTTTAAATCAAATTGACATGAAACTGGATTAACATTTACAACTCATGTTAAAAGCATCATATGATATTGTTCAATTGGTGTGTGAACAATCTTGTATGTGCTAAGTTTGAAACAAAATTACAACTTTTCCCAATGCAATTTTAATTTGCTTAACAGAAGGATTTTTTTTAAATAGATTTGAACAATTTTAACTTTGCATGACAGACTTTTGAAATATGAACCTTTCGAACACACTAAAAGTGTCAAAGCATTGATTGAATGAGCACATTAACATGAAACAAAATGAGAGACAAATAACATCACAATAAACAATCCTCTGTCCAAACTATTTCCTCTCATCACATCACTCTTTTAAGTGTTTTTGCAAAGATATATATATATACAATGTAAAACAATTATTCATCTTTGTCAAGAAAACCCATATTCAATAACCAAAGTTTATAAACTGGTAAGAAAATTAATATTTAATCATAATTCCAATCAAGGATGTTATAAGAAAAACCAATGATATGAAGATGAAATGCCACTGTGAGATGAAACCCTTGAGTTTACACTTGGGTTCAAAGTAGTTTCAGATTAGTTAAGAAATTTATTCAAAACTAAAACAAAGTTTTCTTTTCCTCTTTTACTTCTCATTTACCAGATATACCTTTGAAGGATCAAAATAATGCATAGATATTACCTCTGTCATGTTGGATTTAACCTACAAACAAAATCCCTGAAGTTCTTCATTCTTCATGAAAAACTGCCCAAACTACCACTTCCAACTCAAGCAAAGACCACCAACCATCTTGCCATCCATCAAAGACCAACATAACTGAAAACTAGGTCAGAATACCACATCAAACTTGCTCAATATGCAACTGTAATTCTAGGATGGTGGTGCTAGGGTTCAGTCTTTTGTTTACCCTATTTCTCCCTTCATCGGAACTCCAAAACAAAATGAATGAAACTTGAAATCCAAAAATCATATTACAATCATTTTGAAATCCATTTCACCGACACAATGAAACATTAAATGAGTGCCAAATCATAATCCACGCATGTTGTCCAAGTCAATACAGTCAACATACTCATTGAAACAATAATACAGTCGATGCCATGTAAGCAAACCAAGTATAATACATATGCTGACAACCCATGTCTCTAAAAAATATGTATTAACTGTTGTGCAATGTAAAAGCCTGAAACATGATCGACCTTCAATAAAAAAAACCAAGGAAATGCCACCTTGCCAATCACTTTATAAGTGATAACCATAGTGAATATTGTCGGCCTTAAGTTCTAAAACAATGCACTTTAAAAAAAAAATAGAAATGTCTTAATGCCGACCAACTTATATCACAAGTAAACCATGTTCCAAGATATAAGTAAATATGAAATGTGAATCCATATAACATGTGAAGACCCAAGTATATGTCAAAATACTCTTTGTAAGAAACGATATGAAAATTATTGCTTATGAAGCTATAGAAGCCAACTCAAGGATACAAGACTGATTGTGTATCAATATAAACACCTCCACCTCATGTATAATGCAATAACCCTTGTGAAGCTATATGTATAGCATGTTTTAACATATGCACCAAACTAATCTGGCCATGAAGATAAGAAATGACAAAAACCAACTGAAGAGTATATATATATATATATATATCAATGATGCCAAATGAAATATCATACGCAAGTGTCAAGAAGAGCATTAGTAAAATTCCAACCCAAAAATCCATGTACCAAATAATATATCGTAATCGTGGATACCAAAGAATTATGAGACAACCATGAAGATCACCAATAGAATGCCATGAAGACATAATGAATCTTGTCAATTCAATTCCATGATCAATCTGATAATGAACAATTGAAATAATATACCTGTTGTACAATAAAGAAGTGCCAATCTGTCAAAATGAATTCAACTGTTCCATGATATCACTTGAAAACTAATGCCACCTGAATAACTTTTATCTGCACATGAAGCTCAACATGATCAGTACCACAATATGTGATGAACAAATGCACCCAAATGCATCAACCCAAAGCATGATCACCAAAATACTGAATATGCCAAACTGAACACAAAGAGCACCAAGTATCATTATGCCAATCACCACTTAGTTTGTCACCAATTAGTTTTGACATCAAGGACAATATTCCACAAAGAGAAAGTCAGCAATAATATGATTACAATCACTTTTTTTTGTTTCTTTTTTGCAGCTAAAAAAAGAAGTGGAGTATCATTTTCTAAATCATCTATCCCCCCTTCAGTTGTTCTTCCCTCTACTCATGATCTTAATGTATGCCTAGTCGTGTACTCATGGTGTGGAGGTTGTTGCAAGGGGGGTCTGCTGCAATAACAAAGAAATGTTAAATTGATATGTTTTATTATTATTGTTACAAGTATTTCATTAATTAAAAGAACATTAGAGTGGTGCTCTTTACCTGATGGGGCCACATCATGTTCCTGATCTTGTCTTATAGCCTCATGCTCAACATGTTGAACACCCTCTAAATCCTCTGGAGTTGAAACACAAAAGGTTACATTAATTAATACACCAATTTCAATTAAATATGTTTAAAAGAACATTAGAGTGGTCCTCTTTACCTGATGGGGCCACATCATGTTCTTGATCTTGTCTAGCCTGATCATGCTCAACATGTTGATCACACTCTACATGCTCTAAAGTTGAAACACGAAAGGTTACATTAATTAATACACGAATTGCAATTAACAATGTTTAATTATATTAATCCATACTGCATTTTGTATAGTACATGAATACATCCAGTACCGAGATGCACACCATGACCTTCATCTGTAGGTTGTGCTCCACCCTCACCAGGCTGCATTCCAATGTCATGTGCAGTATTATCATTTCTTGATTGTTTAAAATAAATAGGCACATAATTACTTTGTGGTGGAAATTAATATTGAATAGATTGCACAAGTATTCAATTTTGAATAAACTTCATTGAGTTTATTTACCTGCGTGTCAGATGCATTGGAAGCTTGTGTTTTCCCAGTCAAGAGTCTTAGGCATTCAACCATGGCTCCATAGCCTTGCTAGAAGGAAATCTTTAGGTCCTCTTCTATGGGCACTCTGTTGAATTCAGAGCTTTGCATTTTAGCATAAGATCATGAATTTTTCTTCTATGGTGTGATAACACTAACTCATTTGACTACAAAATCCAACAAAAATTTCTAACGAAATATGTATAATTCGATGTATTGTCGGTTGTTTGTGATATTTGATGTGTAATTTTCAATTTTTTTAAATTTTATCCCCGACATTCGTCAAAATTTTGACAAACCTAGGTTTCGTCGAAATTTCGACGAACCGTTTCGTCAAAATTTTGACAAACACATGGTAAATTAGAAAAAAAATCAAATTATGCTGACATAAATAAAAGTGATTTCGCCTATTTATTGCGACAATTTTTTGCTATACTTGAGAATTTTCTCTACTTGCGACAATTTGTGGAGAACTAAGGACGATTTACTTGGGAAAAATAAAAAAAATTCAAGAAGATATTGCCAGGTTGAGGGTAGTCATTGTCTTTTTCCAGAATTCATTTGTGAAGTCAGATTTGTACTTCCAAGTTTGAAAATCATATTTTAAAGCAACATCTCATCAGATTTCATTTTTATACTTGTGCATTTTGAGAATTCCATTTCTAGATTTTGTTTTTGAAAGAGGAAAAAATGGGTTTTACAGGAACCCAAAACCACAAAGTTTACAATAAAAAGAGATAAAATGTCAAAGAACCCAGAAATAGAGAGGTTGTAGAGAAGACATTAAAATAACAAAGCAACAACCACCAAAAAAGGCCAGCAAAGGCCACAAAAAAGACCCCAAAAAGATCAAACAAAACACCAGCAACAACTAAGCTTGGGACTTTAAAATTTTCGTTGTCTCAGCTTCCATGTCGTTCATCTTTTGAACCCCCCTCTTTAAGATCTAGACCATCTAGGAAGTAGGAGGTACTTTCCTCTTAAGGTTGGCATGGGTCCTCTTCAATATTCCTTGGTCCTCATTGTTGCTTTTATCCTTGTCCTCTTCTAGGTCAACAACCAGCGAGCCCTGTTGCGACTTTTCCAACTTTTCAAACATTGCATTAATGATAATGGCATTGTGCCTTGCCATTCTATGGTTTTGCTCCACAACAATTTTCATATTATTTTTTATTATAACAATTTAAGCTTCTAGAGTCTTATACTTGTCCTCAATGTCATCATCTCCCATCCCAGTATTGTTCTTTTTTTGTTTTCCTTCTTCATTGTTTAGAGCTGACAACTTCAATTCCAATTCCTCCAACTTGCTATTTAGAACCCTGTTTCTAAGATTAAGATCATTGATTTCTTGATAGGCCCATTTTGTAACCCTAAAAATATCACCAATGCCACATCTAGCAGAGGCAAGGAAATCTCCAGACTGATCTTGATCTAAAATGAGGTTGAAATCATCCAGGTTAGGGGAGCTGGGAAATCTGGTTCCAACATCTTTGACAGAGGCAGGAAGGGTAGAAACAAAATCTCTACTAGCTTCAAGGTTCTCAGTATTGTCCTCCAGAGAGTCCGTAGAGTAGGAAACCAACTTTTTGGCAGGGGAACCCTTGAGAGCAGGTTTCTTTAAAGGGTTCGGGTAGCCAGGGTAATTCTCAAGGTTAACTTTCGTGTGTTGGGGTTTACAAAGTTGGGTTTTCTTGCCAGAAAGGACAGGGGACAAATGGGCTTCAAAAATTCTCTCCTAGCTAGGCTTAGAATGAGTCTCTGAGCCACCACTATCTATATCATAGTCCTCAGATGTTGTGGAGACAACCAGTTTGGATAAAGCCGACAGGCTTTGATAATGTTCATATATCAACCTAATAAGCCCAAGATGAAGAATAGGGTATCTCCTGGGATTTTTCTTGTGGTCCTCAAGGCTATTGCTCAATTAGCAGAATAAGTAATGAGGCAAAGAAATTTGTACCTTATGGCAGAAGTGGTTAAGGAGAGAAAAATGACGACCATAAACTCTAGTGAATCTCCTGTCCAAGGTAATATACTCCATAATGACACAGAGCACCTTTCTCCAAAGTTCCTTGATGGAGTCGATTTTGAAATAGTTGTTGGAAACTTTGGCCAGTTTCAATTTATCATTTTCTTTCTTTGGGAAATTGATTACCGCCTCATTTGAAAACCTTTTGTCACGATAAAATTTAATGCCCTTAGTGGACATTCCAGTCACCTCTCCTATGATTTTCTCATCTAGTTTCAACTTTCTCCCAAAGAGGATAATTTCTCCATTATTCCAGTTCTTCTCAAAGTAGTCAGTGGCCTTAGGATCAGGCCCATGAAGTTTTTCCAGGAATGGAACCAAACCTCCTCGTTCAACCTGTTTCCAGACCTTAGCATTCCTCATGTGCATTTCTTAGCTATTTGGCTTGATTCTTTTCTTGTCCCCCCCATACTCGCATTGACCTCACTGCAATCTCTACCAATTTTGAAAACCTATTGCAAATTTACGCAGCCATTCCAAAGAACCCACAAAGTGTGCCTCTTTTTCTTACCAACTAAGTTATTTGACAAGGCCCCATCAAATCTCTTGATTTTGATGTACTTAGCCCTTTTCCCTATCATCATTAAAGATATTTTTTTATGTCCCATGCATAACCTCATAATCTAATAAGGCCCTAACTTCAGCTCCCAAGTCCCTAAAATTCTGCCACGTGTTCAAACTTCCCCACTTAACCCCCTCATTCGCAAAGTAATCCGCCACGCTGTTAGCTTCCCTGTAGACATGGGAGATTTTAACTTTTTTAAACTTATCTAAGATATATTTAGCATCTTCAATCCAATTCTTAATAAACCAAGAGGGGGGGTCCTACCTAGGATACAGTCAATGATGTTTTTGGACTCCCCTTCAAGCCATAAATATTTTATATTCAGATTTTGTGCTAAATTTAAAACTTGAAAAGGTCTTATAGCCTCTACCACATGGTTGGTTTGAGAACCAAGGGAAATGGCCACAGCCACCAAAAAGTTACCATTTGAGTCCCTTAACATACCTCCACTTCCGGCCATCCTTGGATTTCCCTCGTAGCACCATCAAAGTCGGCTTTAGTCTAGCCATTTGGTGGAAAGGTCCAGCACACGCCCTCCCTATCTTTCTTAGCTAGGAAGACCCAAGAAATATTCCAAAGAGCTAAAATTTTTGAGATGGGGCTTTCCATTATGAGAAGAAATCTTCAATGGATAGGGGGAACACCCAAGAAATATTCCAAAGAGCCAAAAAATTTCCCTAGATTGTAGCAACAAACGGGCAATGGAGAAACAAATGGTTTGCTAACTCTGCCTCACTCTTTCACAGGTAACATCTTTTGGGGATTTGTAATCCCCGTTTGCAAAGATTATCCATCGTGAGCACCTTATTTTGAAGCAAAATCCAAAAGAAAATGTTGACTTTAGGAGTCAAGTGTTTTATCCACACTTTAGACCAGAAAGGAGGGGGGTCTTGAGAAAGGGACAACAGAGAAACAACTATCGAAACATAATAGTTATCTGAAGGGTTGTCCATCTAGACAAGATGATCATCCAACTGATTTTGTCCCAATCTGATAGCCATCAAGGAATATTGAAGTGGAACCAAATCCTAGCTAACCATACACAAATCCACCCAATCTCCTTCACTCCAATAATCTTTTACATACTCTCCAAAATTTTCTTTGCAAAACTCAGCCCATCTATTAAATCTTTCAATTTTGATTAGGGGATACTTAAAAATCCATATTTCCTCCCATAACCTGGCTAGATTACCACTTCTAATGTGCCAACCAATCCCTGATTCCAAAATATTTCTACCAGTAATCATGTCATTCCAGCAAACTGAACCATGGGGTAGAATAGGAGAATCCAACAAGGCTTTGAGGGACACACAATTGGTCATATATTTACTTTTTAAGATATCTTTCCATTCTCCATCAAACAAAAAGGATCTCCATATTTGTTTAGCAAGAAGAGTCTTATTAAACATTCTAATTTTTCTAAGACCTAATCCCCCCAAGGATTTCGGTCTGTAAACCAAATCCCATCCTATTAGAGACATCCTCTTTTTCTCCTCCACACCAGACCAAATGAATCTTTTTTGGATCTTCTCAATGGCCTCCGCATATTTAGCAGGTATTTTGAAAAGGTTTAGTGCATAAACCAGGAGGTTATAAAGAGAAGCTTTGAGGAGCTAAATTTTTCCTACTTGACTCAGAAGAGATCCTTTCTATCCAGCCAACTTCTTATTGAACCTATCAACCAACAAACACCTAAAGGATTCTGGAGGTTTAAGGCATAGAGGTAATCCAAGATAAGTAGAGGGTAAGGATTCCACTCTACAACCAAGGATTCTAGCAATCTTTATCTGTCTATGCTTAGGGGTATTAAAGAAATAAAGGGATCTCTTATGTTTGTTGACCATCTTCCCAGTTGCCTTCTCATACATGTCCAATATTATTTTCAAAGTCTTAGCCTCAGTCACCGTTGATCTTCCCATCAGCATAGTGTCATCAACAAACTGTTGGTGAGAACAAATAAAATTAGTAGAAGAAGGTCTAAGACCAACAAGAGACCTCTATTCAATCAATCTTTGAATATTTTTGTTACCTAATTTTCACCCTCAGGCTCAATCAAGCAAGGAAAATTGTGTTTAACATGTTCGAGAAGTCCAAATGGAGCATTCGACCTAGGGAAAATGTCATGAATTTGATGCTAGGTCATAGGGAACTCAGTGAAGAAGCCTGCCTTGTTCAATTTTAGCATGAAAATATTCTAAGGAGAGAGTTGCCAAGACCCCAGGAATGTCACGGCAAGTGGGATTCACCTACAGGTCCCTATCGGCAAGACATCGATCATCATCCCGATGACAAAAGGATATTCATTTCGGCGGAAGTTCTTTTCTTCGGAGAGAAGTCTCGGCGAATGTATCAAGTCTTGCCAACAAAGAAAAGTAGGATCCCTTCAACGTATGTAAGCGGGTTTTGGGATAACCTATAGCACTCAGTGAAAGGTCCCAGCGATGTGAAAAGGTCACACCGACTGCATCCGTTCGGGGTAACAAAGAGTCTCGGAGAGAAGTCTTAGCGAGGATGGAATGTCTCACCGATGGTGTTGATGTCTTCGGTATAACTCTTGGCGACAAATGGACACTTCGAGGTAAGTCTTTGAGCTCGCTAAGAGGTTTTTGTGCCTTCGGTGTAATGTCTTGCCGAAGAAAGGAGGTATCCCCAACATATTTTCCCTCGGTGTAATGTCTCACCGTTGGGGTGATGTCTGGCCGACATGGTGACGTCTCGGTGAATAAAAATGTCTCGGCAAAGGTAAATGAAGTCACCATGAAGTCTTGACGAAAGCAGGAGGTCTCGCCAAAGGATAAAGGGAGCCTTCGGTGTAACAAAAGGGTTGCTAAGAAGTCCCGCCGACCGAAGGGAGTCTCGGCGAAAGGAGATGTCAGCAGGGAGACAAGAGGGAGTTCAGCGAGAGGTCTCACCAACCATTAGTGACTGCTCCGAAAAGGAAGGAGATCACCAGAAAAATAAGGAGGTCTCACTGAAAGCAAGCTAAGCTCACCATGAGTTGAAGACTTCACCTTGAGGTCTCACCGAGATGGCGATGTCTCCCCGACCGAAGAGAAAGTAGCTCATCGACCGAAAGATAAGGAGCCCGGCGAGAGGTCTGACTGACAGGCCAATGTCCACTGACACAAAGGAGATCGCCAAGAGTTGAAGCCATCACTCTGAAGTCTCAGTGACCATCTGATGTCTTGCCGAATGAAGAGTTCGCTGAAGCAAAAGAAATTCTACAAGAGGTCTCGGCGAATGGAGGGTGTCTCAGCGACAAAAGTAGATATCGGTATGACTATGAGTTCGCCATGAGGTCCTGCCGACTTGAAAATGTCTCGGCAAAAGGAATGCAGAGCTCGGTGGAGTGGCGTGTGTTCGAGGTGACATCAATCAACTCCTGCCGAAGCTGAAGGGCCTCGGGGTAATGTTTTGCCTTCCGTAAAATGTCTCACCGACACACGGATGTCTTGCCGACTAAAAAGGAGCTCACCATGAGTTGAAGCCATCGGGATGAGGTCTTGCCAACCCGGTAAGGTCTCATCGAAAGCCGAAGGAGATTGAGCCCGGAGGAGAAAAGTGAGATCAGGGTAAATGAAATGAGCTCGCCATGAGCTCTCACCGACTATTCCATGATATGTCGATAGCTGCAGAGACACATAATCACATCGGTGAGACACTTCCAGTGTCTCACCGAGATGCGATTCTGACTAAAGGAGTTTTGACTGCCTACAAATTCTACGTGGAGTAGGCTCAACCAATCAGAGAAAGCCAAAGCAAGCCGTGGCAGCGGAACCAAGTGCCAAGAGAAGATGATTAATAGAAGGAAAAGCAACACGAGCTCAGGAGCATTCAAAGCAGCTCGACTGAGGGGAATTCAAAGAGGGACACGATACCAAGAAGTGAATGCGGTGGTTGAAAAAAGATCAAGAAGGTTTCCTTTGAAGGAAACCTTTCTTCACTGACATAGGTGGCATGGACATACAGGGTGTAGCATTAAATTCAATAAAAATATCTAAGGTAGATCTTTCTAAGCCCTGATATTTTGTAAGCCCTAAGGGGCTGACATAGTTTGATATATAAGGAATTTTTTGCCTTTTTTTTAAATAGTTTGGATTATACACTCTAAAGAGTTAGTGATTTTTATCAATCCTTTCTTGACTAAATGTATGTTTTTGTAACTCAACTGGAATCTGGAATACAACACAGAGTTTACCTTGGAAACTAGCATTCATGTTTGTACTACTTTCATTTTTGTATTTCTCTTTTGATTATGCAAGTCTTTAACTGTGTTTTATTAATATGTATTCATACCACAAAGCTGTGAAGTTTATTCCTTCCTTCTTAAGATATGTATGTAGATCAAACCTGTCAAGAGTGATGCATAAGTCCAATGGGGTTATGTTGAGTAAGTAAAATAGCTGCAGTCTAGTTTCCCAAGTGTATGTTCATCTTGTTTCATTTCATGATTTCCTATCAATTTGGTGTATCACCTTAGGATTTAATCTTTATTCTGCTTTCTCCTTCTCCCTTTCCCTTACAAGATCATTAGTTTAGGTGATAACACAAAGGATGTCGGCCTTCTCCGGAGGTTGAACTCTGCTCACAAGAAACCCACATCTTTAGAGGTCTTCCAATGTTACACTGAGGTGTTGAACATCAGGTTCAACAAGGGTGCAATTTCAAGTGATAACAATTTCTTCCCAAGCTCTCAGCCATGATTGTGAACATAATAGGAGAGATAGGATCACCATGTCTTAGGCCTCTTGAATTATGAAAGAATCTCAAGGGAGAACCATTCACAAAGATGGAAGTGGAGACAGTAGTAACCAGCTAATTCACCAACTGAATAACTTTGCTGCTAAAACCAAACACCCTTAGAATTTTGAATAAAAACTCCCAATCAACATGGTCATAAGCTTTGGAAATATCCAGCTTAAGAAGAAACCCTTCAATTTTAGATTTCACTAGTGAATGGATATTCTCATGAACAGTGACTATAGAGTCGAGGATTTTCCTTCCTGGAACAAAACCATTATGTTAAGGGGATATCAGTGAAGGAAGGATAGTAAGGAGCCTTGACATCAAAACCTTAGATATGATTTTATAAAAAGAGTTGCAAAGACTAATAGGCCTAAACGCCTCAAACTCCATAGCCCCAGGTTTCTTGGGAACAAGGACCACAAAAGTAGCATTCAATTCCTTAAGAAGAATTATGGATCCAAAGAATTCTTTAACAGCATTCACAACATCCTTTTCAACAATCTCCTAAAACCATTGAAAAAAGAACATAGGAAACCCATCAGGGCCAGGAGCCTTGTTTCCTTCAAAAGAAAAGATAGCTTTCATAATTTCCTCCCTAGAGGGGATGGAAGCTAGATTATCATTATCTTCCATCCCAACAACCTTAGGGATGGCCTCTAATAGAAAATCTTGGTCACTATGGTTGACTTCCCCATTCATTGAGAGAAGATTGTTAAAGAAGAGGACAACTTGCTTTTTGATGTCTTCCTCTTCCTCTAATCTCTTGCCATTAACCTCTATGTGAGAAATTATGTTGGCAGCCATGTGTTTTGAAGTAGACAAATGAAAGTACCTGGTGTTTCTATCTCCAGCTGAAAGCCACAACACTCTAGATCTCTGCTTCTAGAACTCCTCCTCTTTAGCTATAATATCATGCATTTTCACCGGCAACTCATTTTATTTTACTCTATTATTTTCTATGTATCCTTCCCTCTAAATTTTATCCTAGATCTCTGCAAGCTCCATTTGAAGTTCAGATTTAATGCCAAAGATATTTCCAAAGGACTCTTTTTCCAACTTCTTAATTTGTGTTTGACTTCTCTTAGTTTCTTAGCAATTTTGAACATAGCAGTGCCCGAAACATCAATATTCCACCATTTCCTAATTTCCTCAAAAATATTGGGGTGGGAAAGCCACATTCTTTCAAATCTAAAGGGAGAATTCCTCTTCGCCTTTATAGGGTCTACCACAAAACTTATAGGAAAGTTATCAAAGCGTACTCTAGAAAGAGCTTTAAGAGAACAGTAATAGTTTATAAGCCACTGATCAGAAATTAAATTTTTATCTAACCTTACTTGAATCAGGTCCTTACCGTTTATTTGATTTGACCAAGTATATACAGCTCCTTGCAAATCAAGATCAATCAAGGCATTGTTATTGATGAAGACCAAAAGGCCAGATTTACTTTCCAAGTTAACCTAAGAACCTCCAAATTTCTCTTCATTTAGAAGGGGTGTGTTAAATTCTCCCATTACAATCTAGTGGTCTTTATCAAAGATCCTGCGGAATGCTAAAAACTCATTCCAAAAAGATTTTTTGGCCCCTTTCCCATTAGGAGCATAGATATTCGACTGAATCCAACTCAAATTGTATTTGATATGTGTGAATCTAGTAGCCACATGATTAAAACTCTTCAACAAAGGTTCTCCTTTAATAAAGTTCTGGTTCCAAAAAGTAGCAATTCCTCCTGAAGCACCATCTAAACTATTTCCTTGGATTCCATAGTTCTGAAACATTTTAATCTTCTCCACCTTATCTTTAGATATTTTAATTTCTTGGATGAGAAGAATATCAGGTTTGTGATCCCTAACAAAATTGTGCAAAACATCCCTCTTATGAAGGCTATTAAGCCCTCTAAGTTCAATATTTTGATTTTAGGAGTCTAATAGTTGGAAATCATAGTAAAATCGTAATTTAATAAGTTTTGGAATTAGCATTTTAAAGTGTTTTTTGGGTTCATTAACTTCATACTATCTTCTCTTTTGCAGGGGTGGTTGCATGCCAAATTGTTTTAGTGCAAAATATCAGAATTATTAGATTTTATTGCCTATCTATGATTAAAAATTATTAGAGTTTGAGTTTGATACTTTTTTAAGATCTAAATATTCAAGCTTGGTAAAGGAAAATCATGTCAGATAATATTAGTGCAGAACAAAATAAACAGACAATTGCTAGAATGTGGGCTAGATTGAAAAGAAAGGGTGATGGGAAATGTTATTGTCCTTGTAATAATTACAAGGGCTTAAAGATGAGAAGACTTTTAATCACAATAGCTGAGAAACATTGTAGGCAGCATGGTCACGTTGAAGGGGGGCATGATTATCGTCCATTGGTAAGTTGTTCATTATATGTCTTTATATTGATTGAATTTGTAAATGTTTATATCGTTTTAACATTTCTATATATAAAAAAAATTACTTGATCATGATCATGGTTTATTTGTGTCGATCATTATTATAAAGGTGGGCACCCTAGGGCACAAGATATGGATTATCACACCCCAGAGAATGTGGTTTTGCAAGTAGAGGAACATGGAGCTGAGAATATCAAAGATGAAGTTAATGATCCTATGGAAGAAGATGATCATGCGCCAAAAAACATAATTGAAGATGATGGTACAAATGCATTGATCCATGACACATTTAGTGGCACAACTAATCATGATGACCAAGATGACTTTGATGATGTTCATGATTTACCTGTACTTGGAAGGCACACGACCCCCTTTATGAAGGCTCTAAAACAACTCTTCTATCTATTGTATTGTTGTTGGTGAACTTGAAGGTTATGAATGGTTTATCCAACATAGCAATGTCACGGATGTTAAGGTATGTCATATATGTCATCTTTTTTCATCTATTTTAATTGTTGTTAGTTCATCATTAGTAAATAAAGGATGAAATATGTACCATTAATATTATTTATATTAACAAATTATTTTTTGTTGTAGATTGATTGGTGAATTTTTGTTACCACCATCAAATATTTTACCTCACTCATACCAAGATTTATCTTCCATTATGAAAGATATTGGAATGGAGTATCAAGAAATAGATGCATGTCCCAATGATCATATTATATATCATAAACAACATGAATTTTTAATAGAATGCTCGGAATGTCATATCAGTAGATATTAAACAGATCAACTAACTAAAAAGGTGTCTCACAAAGTTCTTCGTTACATTCCCATTATTCCACGTATGCAATGATTATTTAGGTGCAAAAGCTTAGCACAATTTATGGATTACCATGCACAGAATAGAAGTGGAAATGGCATTCTTCAAATGCCTTCGGATGGTTCTGCATTTAAGGACATGCAAGAAAAATGGCCAAACTTTAAAGAACTTCATAATCTCAGGATTTCATTGGTAGCGAACAATGTCAATCCATTTGGAGAGCTGAGATCTATTTACTCGGTGTGGCCTATTTTTTTTATCAACAATAACATTCCTCCATTTTTTTTACTTGTTATGTAACATATTGTATATTGTTGTTAAATCTCATTAATATATTTGTGCCTTGAATCAATTGTAGATGGTTGTCATCTAAAGAAATCCATAAAGAAGATATAAATTATTGGAAGAGAAAAAATCCTCATCTAATGTGTGAAATCCAAAAGTGTCTACCTTCGACATTTTTCAATGCACAAGAACACTACCTTATACACCAAGTTGAGGAGATTGAATTGTGTGGACCTGTACACACAAGGTCAATGTGGAAGGTTGAGAGGAACTTGAAATTTTTGAAGGATTTGGTTAGACAAAGAGCACATCCTAAAGGTTCTATGGTGGAGTGATATATGGTATACCATACCATGGTGTACATTACTGAATATCTTCCTAAGTTTGCAGCAAAGATCCATGTAGATCGCATTTGGGATCCCAACTCCATTAACAAATTCGAAGGGGAGTACCTGATGGGGAAAGGTAGATTGAGGAAAGTGAGAGGTAATTATAATAAATTTTACATTTTTTTTTATGTATATTGTACTTATTTAATTATTAATCTTCAATATACATCAATTATAAATTAAGGTCGTATACTGTGGTAATTAACTAATTGATGTAGACCTGGGAGGCTCAACTCAACCAACCTATCAACTTTCCTTTAAGATGCTTCCAAAAAGTTTAGAATTACCACTTTAAACAATCCAAACAACTCTCAAAGCCTGACAAACAACAGAAGTCAAATTTCACACTTTGACTCCTTGAAACCTTATAGTAGTGCAAACCTAGTTTTGCCCAATAACTCAAAACTTTCCCAAAACACAATACAAACCCTTGATGGTTTTAGACACCCATTTTGGTGTTATTAAACATACTTCAAGTTAAAGTACAAGTCCTTCGGAACAAATCACCAAAATCACCCTTTCTAGATTGTGTTGATTAGGTTGATTAGGCCTATTTTACAAAGCAACTAGTCTTTAAACTTGTCATATGCCCACAAAATCTTGGGGAAAAAAAAATTATGCCTCCAAACCTCCAAATCCACAAAAAGATTCCAATTGTATGGCCAGATTCTTGCCAAACCCAAAAACCCTTGTTTTAGGCCAAAATCATGAGGATTTATTCAATCTTGTACTTCCACGACCTCCCAAACCTCAAAAACAACTTAGACACAACTCATTAGGTCTATACATGGGTAAAAATTCATAAAATCAGATCCCCCATACATATTTTGTTGAAACCTAGGCTTGAACCTCTCATTTCACATGTTTTTCTTCACAAAACTCTTGAGGACAATAGCTATACCTTCTTTATTTCTTGTCCTATGAGGGTTTACAATGATCACTTTATGCCTTTTAAAGGCCTTTACACCTCAACTACCAAAAAACCACTTGTACAACTGACTTTTTAATCTTTTATGATCACATGAAACATAAAACACACTAATTTCAAGGTTGTTAACATCACATGAAATGTTTTAATTTTTTGAATTTGTTAACGTCATTTGTGAATTTCAATTTTTTTTTATACAGTTGGTCAAGAGTGGGATGCACTACATTTTTATGTCGCAAACAATCTTGATTGGATGATGGTATGGATTGAACAATGTCAACAATCTAGTTGCGCATTAACATGGGAAGGTGTCGCTTCATTGGTTAAAGAAGCTCATTGTAATGGAGATTCCAATGTTACACAAAGGGAAATTGATTTAGCATATGGTTTAAGAGATAAAAATGTACATATAAATATATTAATCACCCATATTATTTAATTATTTTCAATTATATTGATGTATATATATGTTGAGATTTTTTTCTTTGCATACATTCCACCAAGAATAAATATGTTTATCAACTTATGATATTGCAATAATTTTTTCATGTTTGACATATTGCAAGTGAAACACCACAAGGCTATGTGGTGCAATGGTTGTAAATTTTGAATCAAAAAGTTGGATGACATGAAGAAAA
>VDFB02179234.1:108551072-108575280 GCA_007258455.2 Sequoia sempervirens
TATAAGTAAGCATGACTATATAAGTAAGCATGACTTATAAGTAAGCAACTATATAAGTTATGCTTCCTCTTTTTAGGCATTTCCTCGCAGTTGTTGTAGCATTCTTAGTTTGGACAATATTTTGTCGCTTTTCTTTGTCTCTTTTTTTCTATTTATTTATTGATTTATTTTATTTTGGCTTTTAGTTCTTCTTTATTTCCGTGGTTCTTTCTCCAAGTAATTCATTTATTTTCATTTATTTCTTCTCTTATCTAATTTAATTTTTTTTGTAATTGTTTTAGCTTGATTATTTATATATTTATTGTCTTTTATTTCTATTCTATAATTCTTTCTTTGTACTATGTTCTTTATTTTCTTAGCTCCATTTCTTTGTATTCTATTTTTTTCACATTTCTCTATTCTCATATAAATTTATGTGTTTTTTTTTTAGTATTATTGTTTACACACACACACAAACACACACACACACACATCTTCTTGCATTTTTCTTTATTCTTTACTTTCTTGGTTCTCTTTCTTTGTATTTATTTATTTTTTGTTTTCATTTATTCTTATATAATTATTTGTGATTGTTTTAGTATTTTTGTATATATATATAATTTCGTGCTATTTTCTTTTTTCTTTATTTTCTTGGTTCTCTTTCTTTGTATTTTTTGTTTTCATTTATTTCTTATATAATTATTTGTGATTGTTTCAACATTATTGTTCATATATATATATTTGATTATTTTGCCATGATTTCTTTTTAGATGTTTTTTATTTCTCTCTTCTATTCTTTTCTTTTATTTAATTTTTATGCTTTCCCTCGTGGGTTGTGCCCTCCCCTCCCCCCTTTTTTCTTCTATTTATCTTCTTCTCCAGCTTGTCTACAACTAATATTTTCTCATCCTTTTCAATTCTCTATCTTGATGATGGATCATGAAGTGTGATCCGAAATGTTGATGAAAAAATTGGAACACAATTGAATCTAGAAGCAACAAAACTAATATTTATAGATGTGATAGATGAGGAGTATGATTAGGATGCTGATCTTGACTATGATGGCTAGGAGGATGTGAATGAGGAGGAGGTCAAAGAGGAGGTGTCGTCCATGAGTGAGGGTGGTGAGGCAACAAATGAGGACCCAACAGGCCATGAGTGGGGAGAGCCATCTCCCGTTTGTGTTACTAGATCATGAGTAGCAACTGCAATAGGCACCAACACCCATAGCCATGGAGAGGCTAGAACATCCTCCATGCCCCCTGTACACGATGAGGCTGATTTCACACAGCTTGCTAGAGAGATAGGTGATGACATTTTATTTACTGTTGTGATTTATGCTCATGTTTATGTTTTATGCTTTGATACATATATATCATGATGTGTATTGATTATATTTGTGTTTTCTATCTTGCAGGATCTGTGAGAGATCTTCAAGATCTCTATCGTTAGGTGGCTACAGAGATAGTGCCCCCATCAGTCAACGAGGAGGCCACCAACTTAGACTATGTGCCCCCACCTATCATGGATCATGATCTAGAGTTGTTTAGGCCATATGTTAGACTGCAGGTAGCGTATGAGAGTCTTAGGAGGTGCGTCCACTGAGCTTATGCTGCCTAGGATGCACAATCATCTCAGACCCCTACAGAGTTTGAGAGACTAGAGTCCATGGTAGCTAGACTACAAGCAGAGAGAAATCAGATAGCAAGGGAGCATCGAGAGGCCCTTGGACAGGTGTGGGGTTTATAGTTTTCTCTTAGTACACTTAGTAGATCATGATCACGATCACATACCACCATCTCCTGATAGACTGATACCAGGCATATGTGAGCACTAGGTCTCGAGGGATATGGAAGTCATAGACCTTAGTGACATTGTATATATTGATGACATGTACACAAAACTTTGATATATATATATATATGAGCATTTGATGTTTTATTACTCGTGTTTATGTGTTGATTGTTAAATGGAAATGTGATTAATTAAATAATATTTGTAAGACTATTTAATGAATGTCTCCATGATTTAACATGTTTATGTGATCTAATTAAAACTCATTCTTGTTTCTCTTAGATGCAACATTGTGATTAAGTATGTTATGCTAAATTAAATGCACCTATGATCTAATTAAAGAATGTATTAAATGCATATAAGGATCTAATCTAATTCAACATACAAAATGAAGTTGAATAGCATGAAATGTAAAGTAATCACTTAAAAATGGGTTAAATAATCACTTTAGTATTCAAGACACACAAATAAATTTTTGTCAAGAACAAAGCAATGCAAGAGAACATAAAATACTGTCTAGTAACTCTAACGTCACTGCTTTACCATTCACACTATTTAAGTAGATTAGACATAATACCGGCGCAAATGCGTGACATTAATAGGTTCTTTGAGGGGTGTACCATCCATTTTTGTTAACATATAAGCTTGAGATCCATAATTTTCATTGATTATGTATGGGCCTAACCAATTAGGGCTGAACTTTCCTTTCTCTGTCGCATCAGCATTGACATTACGCTAATTTTTGGATAACACCAAATCGCCTTTATTAAATGAACAAGGGATTACATTACTATTGTAACTACGTTGCAGTCTTTTAGAATAAGCTTGAAGGTGCTCAAGAGCGTTGATGTGTTGTTCATCGAGCATTTCAAGTTGGTGCAACCATTTTTCTCTATATATTTTTTCATCAATAATCCCTTGAAGAGTGATTCTCAATGAAGGAATTTCTAACTCGAAGGGGATTATCACCTTAGTTCCATAGACGAGGTTATAAGGGGTATGTACAATTGATGATCTAACATTCATACGGTAGGCCCATAATGCATATGTTAGCTATGTATGCCAATCTTTATTGCTATTGTTGACTGTTTTCCTTAGGATTTGCTCAATTGTTCGATTAGTTGACTCTGCTTGACCATTAGATTGTGGGTAATAGGGTGTTGAAAAATGGTATTGTATGTTAAATGTTTCTAAGAATTTCTTCACATCCTTATTCTTAAATGGTGTCCC
Organism: Sequoia sempervirens; assembly: GCA_007258455.2. Taxonomy (NCBI): domain Eukaryota; kingdom Viridiplantae; phylum Streptophyta; class Pinopsida; order Cupressales; family Cupressaceae; genus Sequoia; species Sequoia sempervirens. The sequence continues at coordinate 108,554,076 of VDFB02179234.1, forward strand.
ATTATTTGAAATTAAGGTTGAAGGGAGTCCGAAATGAGCAATAATGTGTTCCAATATGAAACGACATATTACATAAGTAGTTGTCGAATGAAGGGGTATTTCTTCCACCCACTTCATGAAGTAATATATTGTAGTGATTATGAATGTATGTCTAGTAGAGGAAGGGGGTGAAATTTTTCCAATAATATCCAGGGCCCACATAGAAAAAAGAAAGATAGGGACTTGTGTGTGAAGCTCAGAAGAAAGAGTGTGAATCAGTCTGCTATGTTCCTGACATTTATGAAATTTATTAACATGTGCAAAGCAATCTTGTTCCATGTTTCTCCAATAGTAGCCTATATGAATTGGATTTTTTACTAGCGATCTTCCTCCAAAATGTCCTCCACAAGCACCTAAATGAGCTTCTTCCAGTGCTATAGGTATTTCAAATTGTTCAAGGCACCTAAGAAGGAGACCATCAAAGGACCTTTGATTCAATACATCAACAAGAATTATATACTTGGATGCAAGCCTCTGAAGGTGTCGCCGAGTATTCCTAGTTGCAGGTTCAGGGAAGGTACCAATTTTTAGATAATCAAATATCATCGGATACCATTCGCTAGAGTGTTATGCAATGATTGCTAATATCTCATTTGTTTTATGTTTGATCAAGGGTTTCACAATTGTGTGGATGAAAAATGTGAAATATTTTGAGGGATCCTGAGGGGCTATTAGAGAAGCTGTACTTACCATTGCATCCACATGTCTATTATCTGTTTGTGGGATGTTATCAATGGTAAATAAATCAAAATTTTCTAAAAGGGTCATTGTAAGGTCTTTGTATTTCAATAGCTTGTCATGCTTTGCTTGATATGTTTCGTTTGTTTGTTTAATGATTAATTGCGAATCATCAAACTTTTTGATGTCTCGGGCTCCTAGAGTTAATGCAGTGTGTAATCCAACAATTAATGCTTCGTATTTTCTAGTGTTGTTTGTGCATAGGAAGTTCAATTGATATGACAAGGGGATAGGTTTTCCATCAAGCAAAGTGATTATAGCTCCCACACCAGACCCTATTCTACATTTTGATCCATCGAAATATAATTCCCATTATTTTTCATACTATTGAATTGTCAACACATTCTCATTAGAGAATGATTCTTGATTAGGTAATGCTAAGGGGGAAGGAGCGTTAGCTAATTGGTCGGTCAAGGATTGTCCTTTGATTGATTTTTGTGAAACAAATTTAAGGTCAAACTCAGTTAACAACATAACCCATTTAGCTAATCATCCTGATAAATCTCTTTTACTGAAAAGATGTTTTAGAGGATCAAATTTCGTTATCACATGTATTTCTGCATTTAGTAAGTAATGTCACAACTTACTTGTAGCGAATAAAAGGTCCAACCATTGTTTCTCTATTGTTGCGTATCCTTTCTCATAATCCATCAAGGTTCAGATAATGTAGTAGATAGGGTGTTCCTTACCATTTTCATCTTGCTGAGCCAATAATGCTGCTAGAGCATGGGCTAATGCTATTGTATAAAAGATGAATGGTTTGTTTTGCATGGTAGGTTGTAAGACAGGGGGAATAGTGAGATAGTCTTTCAAATCATCAAAATCCTATTTACAATATGCATTCCATTAAATTGGACTTCTTTCTTAAGGAGATGTGTGAAAGGAAACGTTTGATCCGCTAAAGATGCCACAAAATGATGAATAACTTGAATTCTTCCTTGTAAGGTACGTAATTGAGAGATGTTTCTAGGAGGTGGCATGTTAACTAGAGCATCAATTTTCTTTGTGTCCACCTCAATCCCTTTGTGAGATATTATAAAACCTAGAAGTTTTCTACTATCTACCCCAAAGACACACCTTTTTGGATTCAATCTCATGTTGAATTTTCTCATTCGATCAAATATTTTATGAAGGACATTAACATTGTCTTGTCTTGATAAAGATTTGGCGAGGATATCATCAACATAATCTTCCAAAATCTTATGTATGTAATCATGAAATATCAATGTCATCGCTCATTGATATGTCACACCCGCATTCTTTAGTCCACAAGGCATCATTACCCAACAAAATGTTCCCCAAGCTATTGTAAATGCTGTCTTGTATTGGTCTTGAGGGTTGATAAAGATTTGATTGTATCTAGAAAATCCATCCATGAATGACAACAAAGCATGTCCAATAGTCGAGTCTACTATCATATCGATATTAGGAAGGGGAAAGTGATCTTTTAAAGATGCTTTATTCCAATCACAAAAGTCCATACACATCCTAATACGATTGTCTGGTTTGGTGACTGTGACAATGTTTGAGATCCAAGGATCTAATAATCTATAGGTCTGATAAAACTAGCTTCAAGGAGTTTTTCAATCTCAGCCTTAACTAATAAGGCTATCTTAGAATTCATTTTCTGAATCTTTTGTCTAACGGGTTTATATATTGTGTTATAATCTTAGAATCAATGCCATGCATATTCGAGTAGGTCCAAGCAAATACTTCAGGGAATTCATGAAGTAAAGTTGCATGGTCTTCTTTCTCTTCATCATCGAGGAACTTTCCTTTTATAATCACCTTGTCTTCATTGTTAATATCCATTTGAATGTCCACTGTATCCCCTAAAGGAATTGCATTTTGTTTTAGAAATTCAGGGTTGTATTCTTCTTTGCTCATGTCAACTTCACTACTTTCTTATTCGCCATTTGTTTGCTTGGTACTAATCATAACATATGTAACCCATTTCTTATTAAAAGGAGTGGATCTGGTTTATCATAAACTCCTAGCATTTCTTTCAAAGCTTCATCATTTTCAAAATACTCCAATGATTCTTCACAATTCATATCAATCAATTTCCGGTGCTTCAAAGTGAGAGTTGTTTTAGGATGACATATGATGACCAGTGTTGATGTTTAACGATGGTCTCTTTGTTGCTTGTGTAATCTTAGAAAGGTAATATCCCAAACCACTTTTTGTCTCTTGTGTATTAGGCTCTATAGGAACAAAGATTCCTTGTTCTTTCTTTCCACATCCTTTACCACTATAACCCAGTTGTTTCACAAGTTCATAACCTTTCCCATAAAGTTGTTCCATTTCTTTCGGGTTTGGTGGCTATTGGTAATCTATCTCATCAAAATTTGTTGTATAGCTTGTGTCTTCTTCAGGAGTGGATGAGGTAGATGCTTTTGAATTTTCTTCCGAGTTCTGAGTTGACATAACCATTGGTTGTTTTTTCTTTTCATCTTCTTTTCTTGTGATCACATATTCTCCCATAATTGAAGGTGTGAATTCCAAGGAACCCTAATCATCATCCACTAATTTTGACATCGTTTATGTTTCTTGTTTGTCTTCCTTCATATGATCTATGTTGGATGTTGGAATTAATGTGCTTAGAGGGCTTGTCATTCCCTTTTTGAATTGCAAGCAACTTTTAGGCTCAGAGTTTATTTCAACTTGGTATACCTTGTTGTCATAGACATATTTCATGATACGGTGAAGGGTCGAAGACACCACATGCATCTCATGAATCCATGGTCTTCCCGAAAGAAGATTATATGAAAGATCATGAGGCATAACATGGATAGGAGTTTGTAAGGTGGCCTTTCTGACTGTAATAGGTAAAGTAATCACACTAAGCGGTTGCTTTCCCACATTTTCAAATCCTCAAATTGATAAGGAGTTACCTAGGCTCAATTTTTGATTTATTGACACACAACTTATCTAAGAGATTCACACTACATACATTAAGGGTTGAGCCATTATCAACAAGGGTCCTTTTTATTTCTATTCTATTGAATTTGGCTATTATCATGAAGGCATCATGTCTCTTTCTCATCTCCAAAGGAGGGAGATCATGTTGGTGAAAGGTAATGTCCACATTAACTGTACTCATTCCTTGTATTAGAGCTACCACATGTCATTTGCATTTGTATTAGGAGGGATCACACTTGTTGTAAGGCTATTTGAAGCATAGTGTGATAGGTGAATTCTGAATTAGGTCCCAAAGGGATATCTTCACGAGAGTATTCTTGAGTTGTTCAATAAGATCATATTCCTTCGCACTACTCGAAGGAAAACAAGGAGCACTAGGAAAAATGAAGTTGGGTAAAGGTAAAGTTGTCAGAGTTGGTTGTTTTGGTTGCAGATTGTTTCTAGTATTGTATGTATGAGCAACGATATTATGACTCGGTTGCTGCAAAACATTATTCTTAGGTGGGTATAGGATAAGTTCGGGTTTGTTTTTTGGTTGAGGTTTGTGTGAAGGTGGGTAAAGGATGAGTTGAGATTGAATCACATTAACACCTCTTGCTTTTGGTTCTTCATAACAAGCCTTAGTGGATGAAATTTGTGAGATGAAATCCTCAAGGGCTAAATCTAACATGTCAAAGTCATCACTACTAAAAGGCTTCAGGCTTAGGTTAACTTGGAAGGAGAGATTTGACATAGTCAAATAACTAAACTTTCTCCAAGTGGCTTAGGGGTTGGGTCTTGTTTTTGGTTTTGTTTTCTAATGTACATATCTAATGTAATCCTGTAATTCCTGGCCACACAACCTTAAAGAATGTTGCAAACACAACAAAAGTGTAGTAATTTTTTTTAAAAATGTAATATTAACATGTGATATAAACAACACTAGCGCATACAATATCTAAGATACGCAACAAGGTGTTACATTCAAATTCCACTTTACCAAAGTTATTTAACAAAATCATATAAATTAAACTCATAAATTTAAGATCATACATTCAATAACATTAAAATACATCACATACGATATAAAGTACAATAATGTTTCATTCTTACATTGCATTTAATTTAACATTTACAATACTCATTTCCAAATGAGGTAGATTGTAGAAAAGTGTTACAATTACAAGTTACAAGAATTCTCCTTGATTACAATTGAGGAGTGATACATAAACAAGGTATCCAACAGATACAAATGAGACATAAGAGAAAGTACATATCCATTGGTACTCGCGAGCTCTCCAATTAGGAAATACCTACCATGATGGACAAGAACTGGGAACCCAATGGTGTAAGGTGCAGGTTCCAGCCAACCAAGTGGTACCCGTAGGCCCACCCCCCATGCTAGGAGATAGTAAAAAGGTTCCCTAGACATATCCTACAACCTCTAGACACAAGAAAAATCCAAGTCAAAACTATACAAGTACAACACTCAACATAATGGTTACGTTGCTTCCAGAATAAAAGAATCAAATACTTTGAATTCACAAAATATAATGTTATCATAGGAGGAGTGTCATTACAAAGTTGCATGGGTTACCCTGGAAAATCTTCCTAGGCCCCAACCCCCATCTTGGGTTACCCTAGTAACCTCTTACGAAACCCGACCCCACATGCAATCCAATACAAAATTGATTATCTTTCATAGAGACACGATAACGATCTTGCCATTCCAAGCCTTCTCCTCTCATCCCAAGTCTGAACTAGCCCAGGTTGGGTCCATGAGCAAGGCATAGTTATCAAGTTAAGTGTTTTAGACTACCCTTTCCCCTAATACATTTATTTAGTTTTCACTGAGTTAACTAAACTCTTTCACTAGTTACCTTGGCACCACTTTGTGTGCCAGACCCTGTGAAGAGCCACTCCCCTACTAACAACATAAGGAACTAATCCACTAACCATGGGTAGACAAGGTGCACACAAACCAATGACAAATACCAATTTTATAACAATAGCCAACACAACCTGTTCATAGAACTAGGTGTCCAAACTGAATAAGAACCACATGCACTACCCAAGCTAATTTCAAAAGGGCCATTCCATCACAAATAACAACTCCCTCACAAAGGAATTACATCTGGAAGAATTCCTAACTCAATTAACTCAAATGTTTCATTCGGGCAAATTTTAGCAAAATTTTCCACTAGAAAATAAATTATTTACACAGAAGTTTTCTACATGAAATGTTAAGAAAATTTTCATAGAGGTTTTCAAAATTTTCTAGGTAAACAAACTAAATTGGAAAATAGATTTAAAGCATATCCTTCTACAGGAAATACGAATATGGGTTTTCCCCAATTTTTACAGGAAGGTTTTCGAATCCAATTCCTAAGAGATTTCAAAATATCTCTATTATTTTTCCTCTGTGTTTTTCTATTGTTTTAAAAATAATTTTCTATGATGCTCTCTAATTTCACTATAAAGTTTTCTATAGAGGCACTAAAATAATCACGACAAATATTTATATATGGAAGCCTTACAAATTTTTAGAACAGTTAAAAGCTTCTACTAAATTTACAATCTCTCTTGTACAGACAATCCCTCAAATTTTGTAAAATTATCAAAACTTCTACAGAGTAGAATTTGTATAGGCAATTTTTTCAAATCAACAAAGCAAAACTTCTACGGAGTAAAATTTGTACAGACAATCTTTTCAAATCAACAAAATAATTAAATAAACAATAAAGGAACTTGTTTTCCTAAAGTTTGAAGAAATGAAGGTTGGAGCAGAGCCTTGCCTTCAAAATTCAATTTCCAAAACCTTTTCCAAAATCACCTCTTTCAGATAAATGCAAAAATACAAAGCCCAAAAATATTCCCGAGAGCCTCTTCCAATTTTTTTTAAGATCATTAAAAACATTAATTTAGCATTAATTTTCATAAATTAAACCTTGCATAATTAAATAATAATTAACAAGGCAAACATAGACATGACAACCAAACATTCCGAACATAAATTGACGACACACTGTGACTAGGTTTGTGGCTAGAGTAGGAAAACCTCGTTACTATCTTTCAATCAACAATACCATTGGGATATGGACATGCTCAGACCTGTGAAGCCAAGTGGAGACGATGTCTTGTACCTGCATTCCTATAATCAAAATATATGTCATACATGTATATATATAAATCATGAACAATCACACCGTGAAGAGAAAGTCGCGGAATCATAGGGCGCTCACGAGTGAGTGATGCAATCCCATTCTCTTCACCAATACAGTGTCACAACAAACTGACGAAATAAATTATCAATTAAAGTACAATGAGCATATATAGCAATGTCAACTCAATAAACAACTATGCTAATCTGAATGCATGTCACAAATAGTCACCACCCATATAGTGTATCATCACATCATAAAATAAAATCCATCATCGCTCCACTGTCAGTGATCAAATAACAATAACATAGTAGCAAGATCTATCAAAGTAAAAACACATTGTCAGGAACATAAGCAAAACAGAGGCCCGTACTACAAATCTAATCTGAATGAACTATGAAATAATGTTGAAAATGAAAAGTGTAGAAATATAATTCTATCCACAATTGTAATGAATTTAAACTATACTATTTTCAATGATTTGAATGTAACAAAAAACATGCAACCTAAAACAGAAAGACAATAACAACAAAAAAATATTTAAAAATAGTGAATTCAACTCTGTGAAATGCAGTCTAAAATTTGTACTGGGACTAATTTTCCCAAGGTGGCAAATGAGTCCCAGTAGAGATTTTTTTCAAAATTTTCAAAATTTTTTAGTTGATTTTTATTCCTTTTATGTTGTTTGATCTTTATCTATGATGCAAATGAAAATTTTGAATTATTTTCAGTGAAATTAGGTGAAAAAACGCAAGCTAAATGAGCTTTCACTAATGCAAAATTTGAAATCCTAGAATGGAAGTTAACCAATGCAAGTCCTAATGAAATGTTAATGCAAGCCAAGTCTAGGATGAAAATGCACTCCAAATCAAAAAATGAAATGTTCTAAATGCAAGTTCACCAAAATGAAATGATGAATTTGTGGGATGGTGCTATCATATGATTTTGGTCATACAGTATACCCATTCCTTCAATTTCATTCAAGGGTAACCCTAAAGATCTCAATATAAAGGGGGAAAGAAATCTTATAGTAGGGTTGTCCTAGGGGCTGAATATGATCTAATGAGGGGTTCACCACCAAGTTTAGACTTGGAAAAGATAATGAATTGCAAGATGCAACTCTAAACCCTAACTCAATGTGATGCACTATGAAATGACATAAAAAGTGAATGAAATGAGACAAAAGGTTGAAAAATAAAATGTGTGCACCTGGAAAATATGGAGATGACCTAGATGAGCTCTAAAATTTTGAAAAACCTAATTTTTTGACCTAGTGGGACTCATTCACCATTCTGGGTAAATCTGTCCTAGTTTTGGATTTTTGCACGAGAGTCTATTTTGGGAAAAAGGGTATTTGAATCTGCAAACAAATCTATCAAACAACTATAGTGGGACTCATTTGCCACTATTGGCGAATCAGTCCTGCTCTACTTTTTTGAAAATTTAAAGTCCTGATCTGCACTTGAACACTTGCTCTTTCCTTCCAACTTGAGTTTTGAATCCGGATTTGCGAAAACACATGCAAAATAGAATATAACTTGATTTGCTAATGGGGGGTTTTCCTTGGTCAAACCCCTAGTTTGGTAATTAAACCTTGATGGAAATAATGAAATATGCATGCAAATCCTAGCCTTAAGTGTGTCTAAGACTAAGAAATCTGAAACATGATGCAATCCTATTCTAATGTGCAAGAACAAGATGCATAGATGAAACTTGAATAATGCAAGAATCACTCTAGGAGATCTCTAATCACCTCAAATGAATCTCAAAGATGCATAAACCTTCCTTTAGCTGAAAGTAGAGTGACAATGGAAGATGGAATCACTTAGAAAACAAGTCCTTAGGCCTGGATTGATGGCTAGTTGCATCTCCCCAACCTAGAATTCTTCATGAATCACCATTGATAACCACGATCAACCCTTGAAAATGCTAGATATTGAATTAAAGTGAGCTTGAAGACCCGAGCTTCAACTTTACTTGCTTTTGGAACTTGAATGCTTTTGCTTGAAGACTCTTGATACTTGTCTCTTGAATTTGCTCTTGAAAATTCTTTCTCAAATTTCTTAGATTGTTAAAAATGACTTAGAAACTTGCTTATATAGGCATTAACACCTAATTGACCATTATTTAGATCTCAAAGGCCGACATCCATAAAAAATTTGAATTAAAATGGTGAATTTCTTACTCAAAATTGAAAATGACCCCAAATGGGACTCATTCACCACCCTTGGCGAATGGGTCCCACCTAAGGAGACTCATTTTCCCAAGGCGGCGAATGAGTGCCACCTTAGCTTTTTGAGGTGGGTTTTCAAGATTTTTAGTGGTTTAAGTGATTTTATGAGATTTTTAGGTGAAATAAGCCTCAAGATCCAAACTAATGGGTCTTAGGGGCCTATGAATGATGGATTAAAGGGGTAATTAATGCAAAGGTACTAAAATAGGTCCATATTAAATGAGAAATTTCCCTATCTCAAGAAAGGGGGTCAATTTTCGTCATTATAGTCTAGAAGATCAGAAGAGTGAATTTGAAAGACCACCAATTAGATAACCAAATGCAGAAAGCCACCCATTTTTTAATGGTTATTGATCATATTATTGCAATAAGTTGGATTTAAGGCTGTAGAATATAGAAGTAAAATAAATTAGAATGCTCAATCATTTCCTGGTCAATATTTTACATGCAAAAGATTTGGTCATAGAGCTAGTGAATGCAAAAAGCAAATGATGAATTATTCAAAAAAAGAAAAGAAATGTGATTAAAGATAATACGCCTTTAGAAATAGGTATAATACTATCATTTTTTATAAAATAATTATGCAACGTGTGTGATCCATAAAGAATTGAAGAAAAGAGATATGTAAAGATGAAAACATGATAAATAGATCCTTAAAAAAAACATGTATGCAATTATATTAAATTTTCCATATACAATGTAATCTCATTATTATATTAAAATTTCATGAGTGGATTTAGGTAGGTAAGATAAAAAAATGTGCAAACACATCATTAATTAAGGCTAAGAATGAAGGACCATAATAATCTATGGTATGAAAACAATGTTCTAACCAAGGATCTAGTGTTTTCTAAAGTTATGTAAATAAAGGTGTACAAACCTTCAAAAAGAAGAATCAAATGACATCGAAAGAGTATATAATATTATGGTTCTAAATATTAATCCTGAATTAGATGTTAAAAATACGTCAAAAATTTAAATCCTAGGTCAAATCAAGGTTAGGTTGGGTGTGCAAAAGATAAACTATGTAAACACCAAACCCTATGATATAGAATTTTTAATTAGAGATTTGAGAATAATATAAAATATAAAATAAATACATATCTAAAAAACTTAATGAGGTTTTAAAGTTGGGTAAGTTTGGTCAAGTTCATTAAAACAAAAAATGAAAATAAATCAATATGTTAATTAATTATGTCAAATAATTAATCACTAATCAACCTGGATTAATTTTTTGAATTATTGGAGTGGTGTGGATTAGATTAAGCAATTATATCAAATAGAAAGTATAATCATGTTATGAATAATGATATATAAAGAAAGATTTTTTAGTTGTGGAATCAAAGGATAATTTTTGTTTGCTAATAGTAGTGAAATTTAAAGATGCCTTGGAATCTATAGATTCCCTAGATAGTCATGCATGCCAATTAAATTAACATATCCATTTTTTCTCTATGCGAGGTCAAGTTTATTGTTCTCAATCAAGTTTAGAGACACACCATCATTTTTATCTACAAAATTGATCTCTAGTGACTTTTGGATTATGTTTTATTAAGTTCTTAAATAAGTGGATTTATAGGCAGTGATATTCTATGTTTCATTCTTAGGATTTTCCCATCGAACTAGTGGTATTTGAAAATACCTTGACAAAAATAAAGATTCAAAACATGTGCATAAAATCTAGAATTATTGTTAAGTAATTCATATGTGCTAGAGTGATCCCACAATATGTATGTCACTTGTAAATCATCTTAATTTTTTTGAAAATAACACATTTTTCAAAATTAACGATTTATGTTAAAGTGTTTTCATCTAAGAGAGTTAGATAAAATCTCCCTTGATCAAATACCTCTATCTAGTCTTAAATGAAATCCTCGATAGAGTCTCCTTGATAAATATCAAAATACTAACAAAAAGTGATTGTGTTTCACCTTTAGAAAATCAAATGAAGTTATTTAGAAATGTCATTTGTAAGTAAATATAAATCTAAACAATACATAACAAGCAAAATTACATACAAAAATATTCCATTTATAATCATATAAATACATTAAAATATTTCTCAAATCAAATAAAAACTAAATTAGAAATTCCATAACAATAAGATTTTAACCATGGCATTGACTAATATTTGCATTTAAGTAAAAAAAAGGAAAGCCCATGGTGTTCGCAGTGATTTTGCACTTAATTCCATAACCTAATTGTGCCCTGATATTCATGATCTGAATATGAATTCGTTCAATATTCTTAATTGTATTGTTTGGGGATTCAATTAGCACGGTAATTCCCCGATTGTGTGCCTTAATGTATCTCCTTTCTGATTTTAAAGTATAAAGTTTTGAATTCCATTTTTAACAGTAGCTAATTCAATTTTATGGATGGAATAAGGGGAATCCAATTTCACAATTTCATTTGTAGAGAGAATGAACAGCTTGAATCATTCATTTGTATAGAGAAAGAACAGGTTGAATAATTCAAAGCATAAGAAATGAAAGATTTTTTTTTTATATATTTTTGGATTGAAATGCATTGTGATTTATTTGCATTAATGTTTCAAATTAGATTCTATAATCTATCATCAGAATGAGAATGAAAAAGAATATTGACGAAATGTTGATACAAATAAATCACACAGAATTTAATTCAGGAAAAGCAAATTTTCAGACCGAATCATATCAATTGATCAGTAATCTTGAAAATGGAATCTATTCTTTTCTATCTGTAATGACCTAAACCAAAAGCCCAAGGCTGGTTACCAGCAGAAGATTCATTTGTCCAACTTCGCGTGAAACAGTACCGAAGAAATCCCCAATGCCACTACTCTGGCATGAGGAAGATAACAATTGTACTGTGTTTACAGATCACCATACAATTCCTTGAATATGGATCGATGTGATCGAATGGTGACATTAAATTTAAGAATGTAGCATTCAAGAATGTTTCAACCAAAGATGTAAGTAAGTAAACTCTAATAACAAGTCCTTAAGATACTTAAACCAAAACATAAAATGTAGCTACTTCAAGATATCTAATAACTGAGCTCATGGATTCAAAGACACTGCTTAAAATTGAAGAGATATTTTGTTGAAATAGGAAATTTGAATAATAGAGATTCTGGTTCAAAGAAAAAAATTGTTAACAAGCATACTGAATGTAAATGTAGAAGGGAATTTTTTTTCGAATAGATAATGATAAGAAACTATCATTATTATCAGAATTACCTGCTTGCCATCTCTAACAGGTATAGAGCTGATTGAACTTATCTGTGAGATATTCTAATTACACACACATGAGAAGTATACATAAGAAAGACTGTTCTTGCACTTATATTTTTAGCCAATATAAAATTTGTTCATGACTAAATGAAGGTACTATCCAATAAATCTTGGTTGTTGAATCGACAACAAGATCAATGGCAGCTGGTTGTTGTCCTATGACTGGATCAGGCAGCTGCCGAGCTTCTTCCATTGTTAATGGATTGACAACTTGAAACGTTCCATCAGTCTTGTTCAAATAAGGGAAAAAACACCCTCTTCTTGCAGCTTTGAGAAGCCAAGAGGAAGAATCAAACATCCTCTTTTTGAAGTCTCCACTGGGATTAAAGATCTCAACCCCACCCTCACAGTGATCCATAAATATCCACTGCTCGCTATTCTTCTCCACCCACAGTTTGTGAAAGAGGGGAGAAGAGCAAACAATGTTTCGCCATGAATGGCAAACACTCTGAGCTTGAAAAAGGTCGGGAAGAGGCAGCCTGGACAAGATTTCAACACTGATTTCCTCTGGAAGAAGTTCAAAATAATTCCCCACTCTTTTCCTGTGTCTTTTCGCTTTTCCTGAATAACTGGATGCCATAACAGCTATGGGGACTACAACTGTTTGCAATATACAGTAGTGAACACTGAGTAGAACAGAAATAGGAGAAAGATTTGTGTTTAGAAGTCTAAAATTAGAAACTAAGCTTGACATGCATGGTTGTGACGGTCCATCTGGAGATGAACGTTTCTTTCTTAAATCACAATTTAGCAGAAAGTCTGAAGTCTAAAATTAGAAATTCAACTTGACATGCAAGAGTCGATAATAAAAAGGTCCGGTGAAATTATTCTGGAAAGAACTACGTGGCAATCAACTATTTTTAGGTGTAAATACATGGTTGTGACGGTCCATCTGCATGTCACACAAATTTATTTGTTAATATTTATCGTCTAAAAATGAAGTTTCCTTCTAAATATTAATTATGGATAGTATTTTATTAATTGAAGTTTTTTTAATAATTTTTTATTGTTTGGTAGGTCACATGATTTAATAGCTGCTCACATGTTAATTATGGATAGTATTTTATTTATTATTATTTTTTATTGAAAAAAATAAAAAATGATATAATAGAAAAAGGTGTTCAACAGATTGTCAAGAGTGAGATAAATCATTGCAACAATTAAGTAAATCAAAATAAACTGAAGGCGAAATTCAGTTATATATATATTTAAGAAAAAGATTAAAGATATTTATTTTCATAAATTATTTTAAAGAAATTTTTAAGATGATTAGTAATATTAATTTTGATATACATATTTTGATTTTTTTGCCATATTTTTAAATGATTCAATACAAATAATTGATGTGATTACAAAAAATTGACTTATCTATTAAAAAATTATATATATAAATAACAAAAATAAACTAACACTTCCATCTAAAGGAGGTTAAGAATTACTCTGATAGAAATTGACAACAACTATTAGCCCGTAAGCATGGATGAACCTATACCAGCATAACTGCACTTTATCTTTGTTCTTCAATGAGTTAAATTGATGTTAACTATAGCTTTTTCATAGATAAAACATTTTTTCTCAACACTCCACAATATTAGTATTCTTTTGTTGTTTCTATTTTTTTTTTTTGCGATAATTTTTTTTTTTGCTTTAATATTTTTTTTATTAAAGATTTTTTTTATTTAAATATATATTTTTAATTTTTTAATGATAATTTGTTTAATTTTTTCATTTTCTTTTTTATAAATTATGATATATTTATATCTAAAATAAATTATGTAATAAAATGTTAAAAAATATTATTTTAGACTATCTATTGCACTTAGGTCATAAATCTAAGAAAAATAGATAATATGGAAAAAATATCAACATAAAAATTATTTTATTCATTATAACTAAATAAATGAAAATAACTCATACATTTTAAATCCTTACCCTCCACCCCTTGTTGCAATTGTTCATGTAATTAAAATTAGAATATATAATTAAATTTAATTATTTTAAAATTAGTTTAAAGACTTGTTTTAAATTTAAATATTTTAATTTTTTATAATCTTATTTTTATATTTTTATAGAATTTTATAATATATTTAAAAATTTAAATCAAAAGTTGTATATTTATAGTATAATTATTATGAAATCATATTTTAGTGTTAGAGTTAACTTGTTTTTTAACTTTGTCTTAATTTTTTTTAGTTTTTATGAACCTCTATTAAAAATATTTATAAATCAAATAATAGCTATGAACTTCACATTTTAAGATTAAATATGAGAGTAATAATTTTAATTATTTAATATTAAAATTTATGGTATAATTACTATTACAATCACATTTTAGGGTTAAAGAACTACATGCTTTTTTAACTCCTAGATTAAAAGTTTTATGGTATAATTACTATTGCAATCACATGCTAGGTTAAATTTATGGTATAATTAAAATACCTCTAGGAGGCTTAAATATATAAATATTGTTTATAGGTATGGGCATGATGGTGCTACATAATGGTTTTATCTATGAAAAAGCTACAATTAACATTAGTTTAACTCATTGAAGAATGAAGATAAAGTGTAGTTATGATGGTAGAGGTTCATCCATGCTTCAATGCATTTACGGGGTTGGACCTTCAAATTGACAAAAAACACTCCAAATGGAAAAAAGATGTTTCCATCCAGTTGTCAAATCAATATTTATCTGGCTTTTATGTGATAAGTGAGATTTTGGAGGCTTTTACCATTAAATAGCAGCAGCACAAGACTTGTTTGAGGCTCAAATCTCACACTATCAGCTAATAAATAACAAAAAGATTCACAATAATCCTACTTCATATTTATAAATTATGCTATTATATTGACTAATTGAACTAAATGTCCCAAAAATTATTAGTTTCTAAGTGAAATTGCTCATTAAAAATATAAATAATAATTTATAAGTATTCCACATTACAACATGCCATCACTTTTGATCATCTTGACAAGTTTTTATTTTTATCAAAGCTCTTTCTACAAAATGTTTAGAACTAGCAGTTGCATGCAAATGGTTATTCAATGGGAATTAGTTTGATTGAGTCGGAAAAGGGAAATTATGCTAATAAGCCAATAAGAAATAATGTGAGGTTACTTCATAGTACGAAATTAATCTTATGATTTTGGACTTTATGTAGGGTAAAATAGGTGGAGTAGATCATAATGAACAAATGTTGGAAAATCGATCAAGCAAATCGATATATATGTATTAAAATTAAAGCCAACATATGTGTGCATTGAAAGATAACAATTTGAATAGCCTAACTTAAATATATTACAAATTAGTTAATTTTGGTGTGCATTGAAAGATAACAATTTGAATAGCCTAACTTGAATAGATTACAAATTAGTCAATTTTGGTGTAAAGAATATTTTATATGTCTTCATTTAAATTGATAATTGCAAAGAATTATAAACCTCATGTTATAGTCCACTTATCTGTTCTTATCTAACACACAGTGCATGCGAGATTAAGAACCATTTCTATAAAAAGTGAAATTGGTCTTTGCATTTTCAGATGAGAATTTATTAGTTGAAAATTGATTATGAAAATGTAAAATAAAACTATAGGTCATGTTGAATGAATCTTATTATTTGCAATATATTAATTAATCTTAATTTCAAGTAATTAATCATTAATAACTTTATTTTTATTAATATGTAATATTTAATAATTTTAGTTACAATAGTTATTTAAAATTGATTTTAATTAATAATTTTAGGAATCACAAGTAAATAACAATGATTGGGAATCCATAGTAAAATAATTCTCAAAAAATATTATTTTTAATAAATTTATTCTTAAAAAATTAATTAAAATTAAAAAATTTCAATATTTTTTTTAATAATAATAATTTGTCTCCAAAATTTTAGGTATGATATAATTCTAGGTCTATGTTAGTTTTATATTTATTAAACATATATGCACATCTATATTTGATCTTTTGTCTAGGTTAATCAATCAATCTTGCAATATATTAATTAATCTTGATTTCAAGTAATTAATCATAATAACTTTGTTTTTTGGTTGGTAACATAGTTGAATTTATTAATGAGAAAATAAAAGATTACATAGCTTAATACCTTACATAACCAAACAAAGTCCAAACAAATTCCAACACTTGACCTCAAAAGCACCACTAATCCTAATACCAAATAATGTTGTAAATAGAACATTACAAAACATAGTTTCCTCATAGTGGCCAAACATGCAACCAACAATCTACCTCCAAACTGCCCAAACAAGTTTATAGCTCACAAAACCAAAGGACCTATTAATAGGTCAAAGAAAAGGATCCTTGTTTGGTTGTCCCTTAGTCTGCAAACAAAGAACCATTGCAAAACCTTTCTTTGATTCCTTCTTTTCTTTCTTCCCCTAAACAATTTTCCATGCATCCTCCACCCTTCCAGCCTCCACCTACCATTCTAGAGTGCTAACGTGGGAGCCCATCCTCTCTCCATTCCCTTCACTAGTTACTTGCTAGCCTTGTCCTTCATCCATCCAAAACCCCTTTTATTTCTCTTGTGGCCTAACTCACCCACCTTTCTCTCTACCTTCGAGAGTTGGGGCTCCATTTTTGCAAATTATCTCTAGTTTACTTCCATTAGACCCATCAATGTTATTATTATCCATTTGGTTTCCTTCCCAAATAGAGACTTGCTAGTACTCCCTTACAATCAGTGTCACCTACGTCATCTCCTCTAGAGATTGGACCCCAACGGTTTGACCCACTTCGTCACTGGTTTTCACCTAAGGAGCCTCTTGATTGTACTCTTATTTCTCCATTGTGTAATGCTGTGGAGTCACGTTTTTCCACCAAGGAAAATTTTTTCTTCTTCCTACTTTTAACACATTCCACCACCACATGTTTGGTTTGGAAGCATGCTCTGCATCTAAAAGGCACCCCTTCATAGTCTAGGGGTTGCACCCAACAACCCATTGAAGTTTTAAGTTGAATCTCCTCTGGGGGAACCTTGGACATATCCATTTCTACCAAAATGTGAGCATGAGTCGAATGAAAAGGATTTGAAGATCCCTCGTCCACCATTAAAAAGCTTCCTAGAGTGTTCCCTACAACCTCTAGATAGGACTCAAACCAAAACTAGAGAGGGAGATTAGGAAGCCTCACCCAAATAGGAGCCTTCTTAAAGACCTCACTAGATGGGTTAAAAGCTGGATGCCATGGTTTTAGCATCAAAGTGTGTTTATCATCCCATTACCAATGATAATCACATAAAATCTTATTTCTATCCTATTCTTTTTCAAAAATAATAATAAAGAAACCCTTTTCCATGGGATAAATTTGAACATACCCTTCCAGAACAGGCTTCCACTAAGTAGAAATCCATTGGTGAAGAACCATATGATTTGGCCAAAAACCCCTGAATCTACCGATCAGACCCAAACCAGAAAACACTCTTTCATTAAAAGATACCTCATGTTCCAGCTCCTCATTCAGTTCCATTGTGATTGATTTATTTGAAGGAGGGAAAATAGAGTTCCCAATTTCCCCTCCTGTAGGCCCCCATAGAGGGGTGCTTCACTACTAGATCATGCCCTACTTTGCACCCCCCACTCTTAGGAAACTGAAACCCTTTTCTAGTATCTTCACCCCTAAAACCACCATGCTCGATTTTGAATCTCTTTGAAGTGAAGCTTTACTGCCATCGATTTGAAAAGGGATTGCATCATTTTGATATGAGAGTTTCCCAATTTGAAAAGTTTGCCTGCCCCATCCATTTTGCTTGTTCATGCTTTCACCACCAACTCAAACACCTTCATTTTCTATCTGGTGAGCCAAACCCAAAGGGCTGGAGCTAATTAGAACCCTAGCCTCACCTCCCCCTTTTTTTTGATATGTAAGGTTTATATTTTATTAATATATTAGAAAAGATATACATATCATCTACAATGTAGGGAATATCCATCGAACCACTAGAGAAAACTAAAACCCCTACCACCCTAGGAAACACTAAAAAACTAGAGCATAATTGTTAGCCACCATGCCCCTTACAAAACCTAGCGCTAGAACTATTGCCAAAAAAAAAGAAAAAATTAGACATAGAGGCCGAACCTCAAAGGAACCCATTCAAGTTTGCAAATGTAGAGAAGTCTTCTACCCATTCCAATCCCTCCTCCACCACCAACTCTATCTTTCATTTCAGAAATTCAACGGCCATTGCCAAGACCATCCGGTGCCTCATAAGCTCAACCCCCTTCAAATCTAAGAGAAAGGGATAGACCTTCACTACTTTTTTTGTCTTCCACAGGAGCTCCAAATCAGAGGGATGTAGAATCCCTTTTCCCACAAAGGCTTCTTTCAAGGTCTCCTCCAAACTGCCCAACAAGTCACTAAAAAATAAATTCACCATCAATTCTCTAACATCTTCCTTGGACACTGCAACGTCCAGAATAGCAACCAAGAGCTGTGAGGATATGTAAGCATTATCCCTTGCATACTCCTTTCTAGCCAAGTGACCCTTTCCTAAAACCATTTTAACCACTACCAAGACCAAGGGATCACCCATGAGCAAAATGCATTTAAGCCTTTGATTTGTGATTTTCTTGAACGTTCCTTGCCTCTTTGTCGCCACCAAAGAAATAAGAGTATCCACACCGAAACTTTCCAGCCCCTCCACGGGGACTGAAATAATGAATTTTGAATGGCTCATCTTTGCCATTATCATCACCCAAGTTGAAAAACCACCTGCACAAAGACAACCAATATGATTTTTTTTGAAAAGCACTCAAATGAACTACCACCACCCACCAACATTATTAAAGGCTACAATTAACAAGGAAAAACCAAGACACACGAGTGAGGAATAATGACGATGCAAGGAAATCCGTCCTTGCATGTGGTTTTCATCCTCCAAAAATAGGCTTTAACCAAGGCATCACCTCGTAATAAAGACTAGCTACCACCAAACCGATTTGCATGATCTATCATAAACTTCGTACCCTCTGTGCCTCACCATTTGGTAAGGCCATCACGTTTCACTAAAACGGTAGCCACCTCCATGAGGCTCCCTTTTTTGAGCTGACTTAGACCCCTTAGAAATCCCTCTGCCGATGACCACTAGATAAGATGCCTTAGGCACCGCAAGAAAAAATGAAGAAGTGATGTGGCCATACCACATGTCTAACATCCTTCACACCCCTGTGTCCTCTCACTCCGCCACCAAATCTTTCGCCAAATCACTCAACTGCGCGGGTGGGTGAAGGAGAGAAGGAACCAGGGGGGGCACCCTACCTCCCACCTAGCCTCACCTCCCCCTTGCTTCTAACTATTGGCGTCCATTTTTTTCATAATAACTTTATTTTTATTAATATGTAATATTTAATAATTTTAGTTACAATAGTTATTTAAAATTGATTTTAATTAATAATTGTAGGAATCACAAGTAAATAACAAATGATTGAAAATCCATTGTAAAATAATTCTCAATGAATATGATTTTTTAATAAATTTATTCTTACAAAATTAGAATTGAAAAATTAATTAAAATTTTAAATTTTAAATAATTAATTAATTTATTAATAATAATTTCTCTCCAAAATTTTATGTATGATATAATTTTAGGTCTATGTTAGTTTTATATTTATTAAACATAGACGCACATCTATATTTGATCTTTTTTGTCAAGGTTAATCAATGAATCAATTGATAGATTATTATTTATGAAACATTAAAGGATTTTTCTTTGTTGAAGAGTTATTACTTATGCCTTTAATTATTAATATTTAAAAATTTCAATAATTATTTTTTAAAATATAATAATTTATCTCCAAAATTTCAGGTATGATATAATTCTAGGTCTATGTTAGTTTTATATTTATTAAACATAGATACACATCTATATTTGATCTTTTTTTCTAGGTTAATCAATTGATCAATAGATTATTATTTAATTATCTTAAATTACATATGCATACAAATACATGGTAGAGTTGAAGTTGTGAATTAAATAATATATATGAAAAGTATTGAACATTAAAGGATTTTGCTTTGTTGAAGAGTTATTATTTATGCCTTTAATTAGTAATATTAAATAAAAAAGTATTTAAAAAAGTTAGACCATAATTGTAGTATGGCATTTTTTGTAATGCTTATGTGGGTACCAAATAATTTAGTACTGGATGTTATTTATTTTGATTAATTTTTGTATTTGAATATTAGTTATGATGGTCACTACCAATAGAAAAATAATAGATTATATAGGGTATTATTAGAGAGTAAAGATGTTCAGTAGTCCAATCAATTGAAGACTCCATCACAATTCATCTTTGATCCAAAAAATAGAACATACTCCTCACCAAAAAGAAGAGAGTGCAAATGACATGATGGCCATATTTTGCATTGTTAGAAGAATTGAAATAAAAGGTATGCCTTGTTTTGTGTGAAAACAATCATGTGTTTGACTTTAGAAAAGATATTTTACTGTACCTATTGTAATAAAAAAGGAAGCATAAAAAGTGAGCAAGTTTAAGTGCAAAATGAATACAGACAATGTGAAACTAAAAATAATTAATAATATTTACAATTGGTTAACCAAATCTATCTATTGATATCCTAATGATTATATATTTGGGAGTGATGAACATATTTTTGAGCACAAGATGCTGAAGTAGACATATACACAACATGCAATGCACATAATCGTTATGTGAAAAATATGAGGTGCACACATCAAAACATTGTTGCCCTCTAGTGCATATAGTAACAAATGTTATAAAAATGATGGAAAATAGCATGCCTTGTAATTTCTTAAGAAATGCCTTGAATTCTAAAGTTATGAAAAATGCCACGAATTTTATGGCATTTCCCTACATTCTC